>DWNJ01001986.1:0-11137 GCA_018250275.1 Udranomia eurus
CTATAAACAGACTTTCCAGTCCCATCATCAGACTAACCCAATGGTACCATAATAATCATATGTCCTCGTCACCAGGAGCAACGGACACAATATGTTATAATATATATGTAATGAGCCTAAACTCGATATGTTTACTAGTAGGCAGTCCAAGGTTCCATCAGTCACCTTCCAATTCCATCATCAGACCAGCTTGATGGTACCATAAAATTGTACTGTCATCTAATCTACATATAATTGTCAAGTTTCATGATGTTACAACAATTAGAAGTGAGTGTAATTGAGATTCTTATATTTCACTACATAGTTTGTCTACAGGTCGACCTAATAAAAGCCTTTTTAACAAAAAGGTCGAACGGTCTGTCTACGAGTATTATATAATCATTCATTGATCTCGTATTAAGGTTACACTAGTGTCTGCTCGAAACAAACCTCCTTTGTTACAGTGTCATAACAAAAAAATAATTCCAATAAGGCATTATATGCAAACGACCGGTTCCCATGTATGCATTGTTTTTCCCACTAAATATGGGATCGCAGGGAAGTCGAGACCTGAATCGGTCTAATACCATTGTTATGTGACCTTGAACTGGATGTATTTACTGTAAAATCGCTTTGGTTTTTAGACATGGTAGAATTCATAGATGAAGTGATGTCCATTTCATGTTGTCTTCAGAACTAACAAAAAATAATTTTTCTATGAAAAAAAAACAATATAAATAAAAATACGGGAGAGTAAACATCGTATGTTTAATGTAAAGTATTTTTAAATTTAGATATAGTCGATTTTTAATACGTCAAGAACATAAACTACCTTTAGGTACAGTTATCCAAAATGCGAATCCTACTTATAGGGAGAAATCATGAGTTCGTTTCTCAAAAAAAAAATGGTTGTCTGTAAAGTCGATTTACGGACGATAATTTTAAGGAAACATTGATGAAAAATACTTTTAAGAATTGAATTGAATTATTATTATGACTGAATTATCATAATTTTGTATAAAACAAAAAAAAAGAGTTGATTGAAAATCACATTTTCTATAAAAATTTAAAGCACACTAACTTTATAAACAGTTGACAAAACAGTTGAAGTGTTCATCGGACGCATTTGCCTATAGAGTGGAAGAGAGATAAATGCGTCACAAGCCGAACGCTTAGGCCGATGTGCCCCTCTACGGCAGGTTCCGCGCTCTCGCTTGCACGCGGAACGTGACACTTTTTCGTGCGTGCAGCCGGCGTTCATCGATTCGTAAGACGTTCTAACGTCAAAAAGTAAAATGCTGGGAAGTAAACATGCTCACCCTACTCATTGTTAGTGCTCAGGGGTAGCAACGCTTAAACCGAATTACCGGTCCAGTTATATAAAACCACACGTAAATTACACAGACACAATCACGCAATTGCGACATAAACCGTTATTAACCAAACTGCAATGATATAATAGATTCGTGACGTGATCAGAGGCCAGCATTTCGTCACGTTGTCTCGGAAGTAACCACTTGCCACCGTTTCCGATTCATCAACGTTACCTTTAAATTATGAAGCCGTCAAAGAAACGGTAAAATTTTAACCGAATCAAAGAGATGGTTATATTATGTATATATAAAAGGTATTTTTTTAAAGGACTATTATGTTAGATATTTCAACGTAAAATTAACATTTAAACTGCAGAGCACCGATTAAAAAAAGAAAAAATTTGAAAAAGTGCAAATGGTAACATATACCTGATAAAAAAACAAAGTTAAGACAGAATCGGCGAAAAAGCGAGTATGTACATCGTCAACCGATATCAAAAAAGGTGTAGGTCATTATGCTAGAAATATTAATGTTCACTTAATATTAAGTATTCACAGCAGACCGTGGACATCTGAATAAAGTAATAAAAATAAAACTTATTGAGTGTTCATGAACACTAAAAGAAAAAATTAAATAATTTTATTATAAAGTAGGAATATTTCAAAATCGTCAGAAGGCGGAGATAACTACTAAAACATAGTCATCGTTTGGTTCAGAATGGTTTAAGTGAAGAAATAACAATAATTCTTAGGAATTTACTGATCATGGCTCGTTACACAACAGTGGCCAAGCCAGCCCATTACGCGCAGTCCTTATGACCTCACTATTAGTCACCAAAAACCTAGTTTGCTTAATATCGCGTATTCAAAGTATTTGAACCGGCTGTCCTTGGTAATCTCTGATTATCAAAGTGGTTTCAACATATTGACTTTTTGTTGAGGCAATTCGGTATAAAATAAAATACAATTCAATAGGCACGTGTTGCCACATTGCGATTTTTATCTCTCTACGATCGCAATAAACGACAATTTATTGTGCGTTTAATTGTACACTAGCAACACTGATAACAAAAACAATTATAGACATTTTAATTAAAAAATATACTCGTAAGTGAAACAAATTATTAGAATAAGAATCTTATAAAAAGTCAAATGTCATGTAGAGTCAAGGTTTTTTGCAAGATTACATCTAATAAAACACCGTGCAACGAGAGTTTCGCGGAATATTATCCATTTAACATTGATACCGATGGCAACCCTTAGTTAAATACATCAAATTCTTACGAAACGACATAGGTATTTCTCCATTTAATTCCGTATTCCTAACTCGGTTGTCACGACTATTACTAATGCTTACAATTCAGTTCAGATAGAACTGGACAAAGGAGAAATGTTCTTGTTAATATCAACAAAAGCGTTGTTATATTCAATCTATTATCTCCAATATTGCCAGTTTAGTGGTCCTTTGTCCTTTTTTATTTATGATATACTTAGCTCGTCTTATTCAGGGATAAGTGTGATCTGTGTGGTTCTGCGTTTATGTACCACATACGTAGACCTTTAATATAAGAGCTCTTCTTAAGTTCTCCAAGTTCTCCTTAAAAGTTCGCGTAGTGTATTAATCTTACAGCTACTTGGTAACTTGGTATTATGATCCTGTCTTGAGAACAATAGTGTAATAGTATAGACAATAGAAGAACAAAGAAAACTAAAATAATCTAGATTATAAGAAAATTGTTCAGCTCAAAACATTGTAGAAAAATTCTTTGTAGAAAGATCGAAGGATGACAGCGACACTATACCGCTCCTTTTAGTCCAAGGGTGACTTTGATCATTCACTCCGATCATTCTAGAAAATTCGCAATACTATACCGTGTAAGTATTAATAAAGGGCGAATATCACGCAGTATATCAGCTGGTCAGCCGAAGTTGGCGCCTACAAGGCCGCACAAATAGAGCTACAAATAACACTGGGACATATAGCTCGAGAACTATTATAACAAAGCCGAAACCGGTACGCTACTATGAAGGGTAACCACGTGTATAATTTTAAATTTCGGACATTTCTTATGTATAAAAAACTAATCTTAAACTACGTATTTGTTTTACAAAACTTTTGTTGTGTTAGAGAACCTAAATAAATATCACGTAAGTAATGACTTTTCGAATAAAATAACTACAGTTATTTCTTCTATTTAGAAGAAATATTTCCAGAAAAATATTAACATTTTATATTGTGATATTTTTTTGAAATGTATGCTGGATCATTTTTGAATAAAATGATAATTTCTGAATACGTCTGTCTCTTTTTCCTCTTCGCATAATGTTGGATCCTTTCCTGTATATAAGAAGAATACTCACGGTCATAGAAACATACTGACCATATAAGCGCTAATAAAATATCTTATAGTAATATAAAACAATCAGCTGGCCCGTCAAAGTCGACGCAGACAAGGTCGTAATAAACTCTACAAATAAGACCAGTCACTCGAGAACGAATGTAGACCCTAAGCCGGTAACTAGCGTTACTAAGTGTTGCTATTATTGTTAATAGGGACGATTTTTTTAATAACTCGGAGATAGCAAACGAGCATGCAGTCGCAAGATAGGATCAAAGTTATTTCTTAAGTCGACCACAAATGCGTTGCTACGCCTAAGGACTAAGTTGGAATGCCTCGATTAAATATGTCTCTCTGACCACATCCTTCAAATCAGAACACAGTAGCAAGAACACTGCTGTTATAAGGCAGTGGGCGTGGCGGTGGTGCCTTCGGAGTCGAACCGTAAAAGGGTCTACCATCTTCAAGAAAATGTTTCAACTTTCACCCATAGATTTATAGAGATAGAGCGGAAAGAGCACTAAAGAGTTTATTCCTTCGTAGTATTTGACAAGCTCAACATCTGGCTTTCTACCACGCTACTTACTCAGGCTTATGCAGTATATGAACATAAAAAAACATGATGACCTAATTTGTTTACTGAGTTAAATCCAGAACTTACAAGAATAGTAAATTCAATTAGTTATTTAAACGGTTGTTAACTTAATTCCTCCTCCAACATGAAATATCCAGCTAAGTTCAATACCGTTAATTTAATTTAGAAAAAGGGAAAGAAAATACATTTATTCACCGACATAATGCAGACACATATTATACCAGCAAACAGAAGAGGAAAAATAAAACAATAATCCATGTGTATTTTACAATTACATAAAACCTCTCGGTGAATGGAGCGCCATCTATGTGACTAACAAACAAATTTTAGTTAAATAATTGACCAAAAAAGACTAGTCTGTGCTAGAATGTGTAGGTTGTTCTAACTGAATGGCGAAACAGGTAACAATAAATAATTTCCATTTCATTTAATTAAAAAAAGGATTAAAAGCATGAACGATTACATCGTCTTAGAAGATTAAACCAAGGTATCAAAAGAAATCATTACTCAGAACTGACGAAACTGACTTTAATAGTTGTAGTACGCAATCTGCTAAACTCTTAAATATATTATTTGCTTTAAAACAGTCATTCTATACCGCAGTGATGTCTAAAAATGTCTACGGAATTGATTTAAGCGTAACTAATAAAATATTGCGATTAACAAGTCGCGAGAGAATTTAGTTGCTAACAATATTTAAGGTTTAAGATTATTAATAAGGTTTTTTAAGATTCAAATCCCTTACAAGAAATGTTACACATAAAGTACAAAATTAAAGTATTGTTACGAGCATAAACACAGCATGTGGGTAATCGACAAACAGATCGAGTATCGAGTATACAATCGAGTACAGAGAGTGAGGTACAATGCAAAATGTGTAATGCAATACAAAATAAATATGGTCTTATATGTTATATGGTCTAATAAAGTGAAGAGGTTGATCAAAAATGCACTATGATTTTAAATGTTACATTTCATTATTTTAACAGTTTTTAAGTTTTACTTTAGTAACGCTGAGTTGCGTGAAATAATTTGACGTCAGCAGACAGCTACACATATAAACCTGAAGCATTATCATTACCACTTTGTAGTTCACTTATTTTATTACCCATAAAAATTAATTTAATACAATATAAACAATTACTAATAAAGTGTAACAAGGTTGCCTAAACAAGATCGTATACATTCGCCACGAGAAAGTCTGAACCGGACCGAGCTTACACAACACGGTAACAGCTTATTTTGAAATCAAGCTAATATCGGCTGTCACTCGGCTGATACGTTTTTTATAGCTTTTTTGACGTCCGTAATTAATAAGAAAGGAACGTGTGTCTGCCAGTCACGACTGGTACAATTGACTGATAGATTAGTATATTACAGACGAGTATCAAGTATATTATGAATGCTTTCGTGTATGCACCAAGGATAAGTGTGTAAGTGTATGTACTCGTATATAGTGTACCACTATAATAGTGACATAAGAAGATTGTAACGGTTGAGCACTATTAAAATATAATTTGAGAGACGTGGTCATATACAAAATTTAGTCAAACAGGCATAAAAAAAATTACAGCTAAAAGAACAAAATTTAGAAAGAAACAAATGTTAGGTGCCAGTGCAGATTCCAACATTATATATTATGTTATACCTTATAAATGCTTTCATATATGCGCGAAGGATAAATATTCGTATGTATACTATGAATATATTTAGTATACGTCGCATCCAATATCATCGAATAATATTTATAACCATGTATTCCGATAAACACAGACAAATAAATTCTTTTACATATTTTAGTATGAATCGTAACAACGATTTGGTAACGACCAAAGTATAAAAACGAACCATATATTTTTATACTTTGCTATATGTTAGTATAGCCCTTTGAGGGGCAGAGGGCGGCATGTATCAAAATATGCTGTAGTATGCGTCTTCGTTAATGACCCTTTTGAATTAATAAAAAAAACATTTTGCGGTCGTTTTTTATACTGTAATGTAATCATATACAAATTAATATTTATTTAAGCTTACCACTCTAAAATTATACTAATAACCATTTTATACAAAATAAACAAAATGTAGGCGTTACAATTATGTTAATCGATTGCAAGCTCTACAGTTATCAAAAGCAAAATCTCTGTCCGTCTGAATTGCGTTATATTGCTATATCAAATGTCGCTAGGCGTTTGGTTGTGTAAATAATCATATTGCGTGTCTATTATACTGTGGTTTAATTGTGAGAACATCTCGCATTTCGTTAGAATATGTTTGATCTATTTTGAGGATGTCTCTACCGATTGTATACATTTAAATTCGGCTATCGGCCTTTGTACGTGTATTTTTACCAATGATATATTATGACACAGTATAGTTGAAACTTTTAATTAAATATAATTTGTAGGCTGACGGTTTGGTGAACCAAAAGCCAAGGCTAAAAGACTTTTATTAAAAAATCCCTAAGGAAAGAAACAAAGTTATTAAATTATTGTAATTCGGATGGTCTTTCACGCGTATTAAGGACACGAATTACATAAATTAATAAAATATTGTATATGAAATAACATACGAGTACAATAAATAAACGTTTTTGAAAGTGGTAGAACCTTTTTACGGTTCGACTCCGGAGGCGCCACCGCCACAGCTATTTTTGCCTTATAACAGATGTGTTTTTGCTGCTGTGTCCAGAACACAAGGTTGAGGTTTGAAGGTTGTGAAGAACTTCGATCCTATCTTTGGTTGATTACGGATGTCCATGGGCGGCAGTGACCACTTACCATCAAGTGGACTGCACGCTCGTCAGCTACCTCCAAGTTATATAGAAAAACGTGAATTACAATTTTCAAGTTTTGCCAGTCATATAATCTAGTTGACGAGTTTGTCACTGGTGGCTCAAAGGCCATCCACATTGTAGAGCCATGGTAGAGCCCTAGCATCTTCATAGCTTGAAAGAAGAGCTTGCGTTTAGTTATTTTATATACCTGCATATGTATTAGTTTATAATATTATTAAATAATGTGTATTTCTATGGGCCTTAGTAGCCTGAAATAAAATAAATAATAATAATAGTTTCCCGGTACATATCACTGATTAATCATTATCTCAGAAGTTAAAGCGTCAATTCACTACAGATCCACACAACGTTACACTACATACTTCTTACCCGGTATCCACTGTTCGTTCACCTACTGACACACTTTCCGTCTCACTCCCGCTAACTACGATCCAATGTAGCCATCCTCCTCACTCACGCAAGTTTTTACATCAGAGTTTCCCAGTAATAAAGTGTGGAGACAGGTTTTGAAATGGTCAGACTTTCGCAGGAGGGCTATTGGCCCTTTTAACATTAGATAAATAGATTATCATTAAAGGGTAGATTCGTTTTCAGTGTTCCACTTTTAACTTGGTGGCAATGGGGCATTCGGTCAGACTGATTCGATTAGTAAAAGTGAAAACTTGATTAAAGGAAATTGTGAAAATCTATCTTAGAACCAAAACGTTACCTGTTATGGATAAGGTACAAATGTATTTCATAAAAACACAGATTGCTGATCACTTACAATTGATGATCATTCGTGTATGTTCGTATGTCAGTATATTTCACCAGTTATGACAATATTTCTATGGCATCTTTGTTACGTGAGGTACATTAACATTTTTTCTATCGTATTCTATATATATTTTATCGTTTCTATTTTCTTTTGTGTTTTAGATATAGTAATATCTGAACATACAAACATTAGGCATATCTCTCAAACTTGCACTCAAAGATTAGCCATTACTTATTACTTTAATACATCATTATTATTATTTTAATACATTTGTGACAGCTTAAGAAATTATTAACGTCTAATGTCCGAGTGCGGGTGTGAGTAAGATGAGTAAGGATGATTTCAAAACGTGTAATCATCCACCGTATACACCATTTTATAACATTTCAATCGCCTATCATCCATCGTAATAATACATATATAACGAAGGAATAGATCTAACGAACACCGTTCGTTTCAGTTCTCAAACTATCATAAACTCCGCTTTTATGTAGATCGAAATTGTGTAAACTCAAATGTACCGTATTACCTGGTAATAGAGTCACTTAACCCTTGCACGATAAAATGAAACCGTGCGAAATTATCATTTGACATTTCTACGTTTGTAATTAAATTTTGTTTGTATGACCGGTTGTTACCCCAAATAGATGCGCTTATTACAAGCTAATAACGCTGAGAATTGCGTAAATTTTTAAAAAGTAGGATAATTAGTATGGAGTAATTACGGTAATGTTATCTTCGCTATACTGGGAATCTGTAATTTCCCGCCAGTGAAGAGTTAGTATGTTGATACTGTTTTACGGGTTTTGAAGGGAGTAGAACCTTTCGTGTTTCGGCTGGTTTTAGCTCCACATCTATGTATACCTTATAGGAGCAGTCAACCTCTTGTGTTTTGGTATGAAGGGTCGTAAAGGGATACTTAATCTTGGGAGAGCTTATTTATTCATTTTTAAATAAATTTGCATCATCAGTAGCTCAGAACGTCGGTCCCACACTAAGATAGTAAATACGATACTGCTAATGCGATACTGCGATACTGGTTTTTCAACTTAGTCCTCAGAGCCTAGCACATTTATACCTTATACCTAGACAAAAACCTTAGACAAAAATTCAAACTTTAAGCTACCGACTTCAATGGGTCTCTATGATTATTTACTACTGACCAGGCGCACGTACCGCCTCAGAATCGTTACCTTGTCCGCATCGTTGTCTCTGTCCCTAGTAGTTTTGACTGACTTAACAGGTTAGAAATCAATTACAGCGCCATCTACTTTGTTATCTGAGTTAGGTGTTAGCAACACGTTAGCTAACATCGCCGTCTTTGCTTTGTCATTTTGACAAACAGTTTTTGTTTGTCACAGACAGACACGCTTAGGCGATTTAGATTAGTGTGCACTCGTGTGCTAGCCCAATCTAATTTAAAAAGGCATATGACAATATTGTGTCAGGGACGTATACTTAAGTCCTCAGGGGTAGCAACACATATGTGGTCGACCTAAGAAAGAACCTCGATCCTGTCTTGAGTTGATTACATATGTGCACGGGCGACAGTAACCACTTACCATCAGGTGGACTGATAAGTAAAGTAAATGTAGAGTTCTATAAATAATTGCTACCTTTAAAATGAATTAACATATCTAAACAATAATGTATCAATTTTGCAGCGTTAAGAGAGGTTAGATAAGTAAAAGAGCCACCATTCCTGTGAATACATTATATGCGGTTATACACATAAATATCTTGAACTGAATTTTCACAGATTTCCACGATACGCACTCATCAAACAGGTAGGAGTAGCTTAATAAATACTTTATGGTTGTAAGTCTGTGGTTTGGACTCGACAGCATAACTGGCACAGTTGAGTACACAGTCTTTTGTATAACGTTCTTAATTTGAAGGATTTTAAGAGTACGTTCTTTTTTAAAAGGGAGTTTCAAGTGTGCGTCCTTTCTTTGAAGGGTTTTTCGAAGCGTGCGTTTTTGCGAAGAGTTATGGTAAAAGGGCAATGCTTCTCAATGCGTTTCATCTTACTTATTAGACACGAGATTAACCGTTATCAAAATTCGATGTTAATCTTGTTATATTTGGAGTTGATCAGGTGAGGTTTTGCCCTTAAGATGGTATCCATTTATATTCGTTTTATTTTTTATAATTTTGGTCCGATTTGTAAACTAAAATTATCGGTTTCATTTTTGCAACTTATCGTCTATTTTATGCGAAATGTAATTTACCGCGAATAATGACAAAATTTAACGCAATCGTACGAAACTGAATCACTATCCTAAACGTGAAAGTAAATTTGACATCTTATTGATAAGATCTGTATGCTGAGCGCTAAATCAACCTGAATTTTTTTAAGTTGGTTTATTCCCATATACATCCATATACATATATCAGTACATGGAAGATACCTAAGAAAACAAGATTTTAGTTGCCTTTATTAAAGAATAGAACCAAAAAAAATTACATTTAGAATGTTTGTCTGTTTGTCGGTTTGTTTGTGTTAAAATATCTAAATATCGATAAAATATCATAAAAAGATCAAAGACAAAAATCGGTTCACATATAAGAAAGTTGTGTCAATTCGAAAAATTACGATTTATATTTGTTCTGTGTTCGATAAAAATGTTAATAACAGGGAAACGATTCGGGGGCGGTACGAAGTGCGCCGGGTCGGCTAGTAATTAATATTAAATGAAATTAGAACACCCCGTTTTCATTACAGTCAGTAATGTTTATGTTCCTATTGTGGGTACTTGTTTCATATGTATTACACGTTTTACGTATAAAAATAATCACTGAATCAAACCGGAAACTTACTTATTCGAAGTGGCCACAGAAAGGGCTTCAGTGCAAACACAGCAACTGCACAGAACGTATCTCGATCAGTAGGTCGTACGCGCACAGCATTGCATTCGGGTGTTCGCACACTAGCACCTTTCTAGTGAATGGTACCATCGCAATCTGTAACCGAATGGTAGCCTTCATTCACCGTCGTATACTTCTCTCCTAATAGTAACACCTTGATATTTACTCTTATCATATATAGTCGCTACGGTCATAGCCCGCAAGTAAACCAATTTACAGAATTTAATTCGTGGTAGGTACCACACAAGCATGCAGTCCACCTGATGGTAAATGGTTACTGTTGCCAATGGACATCTGTAATCAACCCAAGACTGGATCGAAGTTATTTCTTAGGTCGACCGCAAATGCGTTGCCACCCCTGAGGACTAAATCGGAACGCCTCGGTTAAGTGCGACTCCCTGACCACATCCTTCAAACCACAACACAGCAGCAACAATACTGCTGTGATAATGGTAGAAATAGGTGCCTCCGGAGTCGAGGCGTAAAATATTC
>DWNJ01001987.1:0-11133 GCA_018250275.1 Udranomia eurus
CAAATATCCTGGGTAATAACTAGAAGTCGCAAAATTGTCTTCAATTTGTATGTGTATGTATGTGTTGTGTATATTTTTTTTATTCTTGGTCTATCCTAAAATTTACGATTGTGATCGTAATTTATCAATATTTTACTAGTGCTCGGTATGCAACCAGCACAATTATTTTGCGGCGGAAGCAAACACCATCGTAGAATTAAGTGCGTTCAGATGTAAAGCATAATGTTCCAACCGCTAGAGAATGCTCACAGACCAAAACACTCAAATTGAATTAAATATTAAAGCGTTTCGAAACCACATGCAAATACATCGCCACTTCCGAGTCTAAACCTCTTATGTCCAGCACTGTAACCTAAAGGTCATTAAGAATTCACTACTTCAGCTGTGTCTAACCGAGAGCGAATATACTATGAACTGTGCTCAAATAACACGGAAATGAAACATACATATAATGCACTTTTTATGTCTTCGAGAATATTTGCGAGAATGACGCAAGTTTTTACGATATAACACGGTCCATAAATACACGCTTAATATGTTTAAACTTTACAATTTATCGTCCCAATCAATAAAAAACTCGATAGACTTCTAAAGAAAATGTGAATCAATTATTTGCACCTGCCCCGTTGTCTTCTACTCGGCAAACCATCCGATTGGTTGACGACTGAATTAAATCCTTAATCCTTGATTATACGACGTGGTTGAATCTGCCATTGAGCTTCATTCAAGCAAATACGGCTTCATGTCGATTATCGTTACTTCAGTTAAACAAGTCCTTTAGATTCGTTTCGCATGTCTTGTATTTGCTAGACTCCGTATCTGTTCCTTGTTTATCTTCTGGATTAGTTCCAAGAACTACAAATTCGATTCTTGCTCTAACTAAGCACTCGGAAAAGTATTTGTAGAACAATTGTACGTGCGAAAGGTCCTAAAACTGTAAAGGATAAATGTGTTATTTTTCCTCGATATGTTTCATGACATCAGCATTATTGTTAATAAAGTTAGCTTTATTACTTTCAGCGATAAATATATCATTCGTACTTCATCCGTCCCTTTCGATAGTTGGGTCATTAACAGTATCCTTAAAACTAGTTTCTCCGTCTCCAACCTTTTGACATAAATCGCTAATGTATCTCTTTTCATTATTATAAGTTTTCTTTATTATATAAACGATAGTCTTATCTAATGGGCCAATATGTTTAATTCTAATAATACTATATTCATGTCATAATATTACAACACACTAAGATATACTTATAATAATTTAGAATAACATTGAATGTCCACAAAAAAGAGATCGACTCGGGTCCTTCATTTCACCTTCTACAAGCAGCATTTGACCATTATTTGTGAGTTGACGTAAAGCAAAAAGTGTATAAGAGTGATTACCTCTCGCGGACGTGATTAGATTGGAGGTATGGTTTGCAAAACAACTGAAATATATAACAATTTTTTTCGTAACTTTATTTTTTTTTAATACTACATAAATATTCGTAGAATCAATAATCGAACGACCACTATGGTATACTAACTTATTTATCCCAAAATTGTAAAGACCCATTCATACTATCAAATCAAATTTAACCCCCACTGGGAATCAGATTCGAACCCTTCGAATTCGAAACAGAAATTCGTAGTAATCTCATTCACTATGCCAATCTATTCATCTCCGTACACAAACAGCGCACGAATGCAATTAATGACCGTGATTTTTATTCCAAACGCGCAAAACGAACCGTTCCACACGTTCCCAATCACATTTGTTGGTGAAAATGTTAGTGTCAATAAAACTAAAAGCACCACACACACACACAGTAATTGCTCAAACAAATCCAATCCGTAATCCAACAACTGTTTTTACAGTTTAATTGTTTTCTATCGATTCTGCCGACCTTACCGCGGGCGTGCATATCGAGAACGGAGTCGAAATTATAAGTATGATAGTTATAAATTTCATGCCACTATTAAATATAGCCCGGAGCGTACTCTTGACCTTGTCTGTTTATCTTGACGATCGGAGCCACGAAACTGGCCTATGAGATCTATTATAAAGGTTGTTACCAAACCTGTTGTAATGTATATAATGTTTCTTAGATAATCACTCGTGTATATGATTGTCGATAAACAACGTGTGAGACTTCCGTTATACTAAAATTGGTCTCAGAATATTGTAAACATTGTTTACAGTAGGTATCCATTTAAACTAACAGCAGATTTTTATAAAATTCAGTGTTGTCATATGTAGAGACAATTAAACATACACAAAAACAAGCATGTTGTATAATGAAAAAACAAATAAACATGATAAATATAATTTATATTGCCAAAAAACCCCATCTAATAATTCAACCACATTCTAAATTTTATCATTAATGACACGATGCTGAGTCCTTTTTTCGCTTACTCCTTTAATTGTAATCCGTAATTGAATCTCAGGAATCTATTTATAACATTATTACTTAATCAAATCGACCCCGTGTTAATTTTGATCATATTACATCCCGAGGCGTTACATCCTGAGACGTCAATCGCTTATTGAGTTAATCGATACCATCACGTCGGCAACAGCCCCCGGGCTTCGATCTGACAAGCTCATTATGTTCAGATATGATCGTGTGACGTCATACCACCGTTTGCATGCGAGATTTGCGTCGGATAATGCATATTGTGAGACGCGTAATGTTTTTTTGACGTAGGTATTGCACATTTAACTGAAACTAAATTTGACACTACAGTAGTGAACAATAACGATAATAGTGTATATGCAATTGAATTCCTGTAATCATATGATTATAATTTATTTTAACATGTAATTTATATAAATTACATGTTAAAATAAATTACATAAGTATTAATAACAGTCAAAAATTAAGAGATAGTAAAGGAAGAACAAGTTGGTACACACGTCAGAATCTATACGACAACGACGATTATTCCGAAAGCATTTGACTACTACTTCGTCAATAAGGAAGCACAACAACACTAGTACCTACACATTGCAAAATTACCATTTACACAGAAATTAACATGATACCGATCGGTTGCCAATAACGAAAACGGTTCAAGGGTGTCAGAGTTCGAGAGAAATTCGAGTTTCAAGATGAATAGGCCCAACTGACCCCGAATTCAAATCGACAGTGTAACAACACTATCGGCAGAATTTATCGCCCGTACACGCTTATAGAACCGATGCGTGTAACTGACTTGTGCCAGCGAAACGGTAGATGACAGCGAATAAATATTTCCTCGCTGTAATAAACAAATGTTGTGAAGACTAACTTAACTCTATTAAAGATGTGTTTTGTCCATACTTTTTTGTAATAACTAACAACACTTTGTCTGGTTTTGTAACATTAATTAAACCTATTCAATTTTCTGTTAATACTTTGACGTTATTACCTTTTCCGCTCAATAAATCTCCTCTTTCGTGATCATAAACATATTTTACAATCTATCTCGCTTCGCTCACACACTCGTTACCTGTCTTCGGTGGATCCAGTCCTTTAAACAGTCACGAATCAGGAGGCCTTTTCTAAAGATATGTCAATTTGACCCCTTTTCGCCATAATCGTCTATTCATGTGAGCACATGACGTGAATGCCAACTAGCCCTACATCATGGATGCAGATTATCTATGCACGTTCATAACACGATGGGAATATGTATTGGTGGTTTGGTTGTTTCTCTAGATGTGGTCCGAAAAAGGGAGTTGAGGTTAAAAGGTATGTGACGGTTTTCTTAATGCAAGGAGAAAGGGGAATGGTTAGAAATATTATGGGTACGCTTTAGTCTATATGGAACATTCGGAAACTTTTCAAGTTAAATATACATTTATATTTTTATACTTAAGATCTTAGCAACAAATTATTCCCCTAAATCAGCCAAAAGCTGATTAACCATTAATAAATTATAAATATCCTATGCTCTGGTGTTACAAACTACGTACCGGCTCTAAATTGATGAATAATTCCTATCAAAATTTCTTTTACTCCATCCAAATTAGCAGCAGTCTTTAATTCAAACAATGCACACATTGAACAAACAAAGCAAAACAGAGCCAAGCACTAGTCACTGTTAAATGTATGTCGGTCCCCATTTATGTGTTTACCAATTTGGCGCTGCCATATATAGCTGCGGATTATTATTGTTTCATTGTACGAACGGCAACAAATTTGAGGCATCCATCAATTTTATGTATGCCATTTTACGTTTCATTACGCTGATATAAAATCCAAAATGGTGTGTACATTTTTTACGCCGCAAACGGCGTAGGGAACTGCGTACGTTTGTGTTACTAACGCGATAATGTATGAGCGATAATTTATTACAAGTAACGCCGTCTGCGGTTGAAGTTTTTTTTCGGTATGAAGGAACAAACGAGCTCAGACAACCTGGTATAAAGTGGTCACTGTCAAGTCTATTAATATTACATAGAAAACGAAGACGAGGACTAGACTTCCCTGGAAATTCACTGAGGTTTTTTTAAGAAAAAATACCATCTTCAGGTGAAGTCATCTTTGAAATTCGATATTGGAAGGATGAGCCAATGAATGCGTTGCTTTCATCCATAAACTTTATGACTAAATTTTCATTTAAAAAATAATTTTGATCTTGGATACCAATTAATTGAACTTAAGACGTCTTCATAAGAAATTGTCCAAAAATCAGCACCGAAGGTTTTACTCGCAGCGCTTACCTTGAACCTTTACAAACCTTGGCATACTCTGTCGAAAACGTTGAACCCAAAAAATTAAACAAAAAACAACTTGGCCATCAAACAGTTGAATACTTTAAACCAAATTTGGAATCGACGTGTTTGAAAATAAATTATTTATTAACACAGATTTGCATTACACGTCCATTCTTACAACTGGTAGTCATGTGAAAAAATTAATAGCTCTCATTATTTATTCATTGCGAACGCCTACTTCTATTTTGCTAATGTGCCAGCAAGCATAAGGAACATAAACACAATTTGCATCTGATCTAGATTATGTAAAATATATGCTAATCCGATTTTAATATACTGTAATAATAACGAGAGAAGATAATGAATTAATTGATATTGTTTCAACGACCACTCGTGATGAATGTACATGATAATGATTTTAAAACAAAACTTACTTTTCTAAAAATTCCTCCATTTAATATAGGAAAGAAGAATAAGTACGCGTCGGTTACATCGTTGAGTCCGCTCAATGCAATCTTGTAGTTGCAGAATCTGCTTCGTTTTAAATCTAATTCATCAAGATTTCTTTTCAAAGATCAAGGTTTCTGTATTAGTTAAATATTTAATTTAAATCCGTTTCAGTTACAAGTCCCTTACTTAGCCGGATAAGAACTAGATATTCAATCAGCATCCGTTATTGAAAATGAACCTCTCTTGAATTTCAATGTACGCCGAACCGTCCAAAGATTTATTGCTAAAACTGAATAAAAACGCCTTTGAACGCGAGAGCGTACGTGATGTTACATATAACAGTGTTATAAGCCTTGGCCTATATGTTTCGCTTTGTGATTTCAAAGGTGAACTCTTAAATTTTGATTATGCGGCTAATATTAGTATTTGAGACGTTAGAAATTTCGACCCGGAAGGTCCTGCAGATCTCAAACTTTAAAGCTCAAAATACAGGTTGTCTTATTATTGAGCAATTTAAATCCATTTAATATAGTGATAGAATGGCTTTAGTTTCGTAAAATTGTGTCATTTTAGGTCCACAACACCAAGTCAACGTTTTTTTTATCTGTATACAATCAGGTACTTTTAAAGTAGTTTCATAAACAAACACTAAAAGTACGATTTATTGCAATTAAGATGAACAGGAAACGTTCTCAAGAGGGAAATCATACTTCCTGCCAATTAATGGAATAGTGGTTTTAAGATGATATGTTTGTATATACTTAACCTTAATACCCAATTTCGGATATCGCTAATTCATGTAAGAATGTTATTAAATGGAAAATAATAGGTATGTTTTAACTTTAGCCCCAAAAACCAGGGCAATTTTGAATATGTAGTAATAAACTTACTAAATATATTTGATCTTTAACATTTACTACATTCAATCCGAATTAATATCTCATTCAAAGAATAGAATAGATTTTTAACAATACACTGCAATGATTAGAGTATTGAATATTTGATTCAGTTACGTGTTGTGTATTTTGAAATGATGGATAGATGTTTCGCCCGTAGCGATACAAGAAGCATGTATAAGAAAAGGCGAATAACGATTCGTGAAGCGAACGAAGAACTATCAACATAACAATGAGAAATTAAAAAACGCCGTGAAATGTTACTATGTTGTGTATTCTGAGTTATGACATACATATCCGAAATAAGCAATACAATAACGTGTTGAAGAAAAAAACAATTTCATTATAGAAAATGTTACGCCAGATGTTTATTTTCTATGTAACCGTTTTTCAAATTTAATAAAATCTTGCAGCTTGTTAATAATAATGCTTGTTTTAAAGCGTTAGCAATTGACGTTCACAGCAAAATTGATTATATGTATACGTCTTTTAGACAAAATGATCTTAGAGTATCATCGAAATCAGAAATGAAACTATCAGAGCAAGAACAAATTAAAACTTGAAACTATTGGTCAGAACATGACATTGATAATTTAAACTCACAGCCCATGCAGTATCGTGCAAACCATAAAACAATACGTCAATGTACTGCGCACTTTACAATCCTTGACTTATAAGTAATTTATATTCTCTTCCTAGTATACCGGTATCCCACCGTGCTATCTGTGTACATGTACTCATGTACCAACATGTTTTTATAGCAACGAAGTAGGTAAGAAGTATTTTATGAAAGGTCGATACTTTATTAGTGCAATCGCTTTAGAACGGATAATAGTAATCATCGTCTTAGTTCTAATTTTATTTATAATTCGTATTTTATCTTCCAATTGTTGAATTTGACAGGTATCTATGACAGGATCATATAACGTCGTGAAGTAGGTTTTAACTACGTAAATTACGTTGGCGAAATAAACAAAAATCAAATGTTTTATACATCATATAAATAGATGTAACGTCACATGCAAGTTGTAGTCCACCGAAGAAACCGCTCCCAATATTTGCAATAAGGAAAAATACATATTTAACACAGATATTTCAACAAAGAGTCGAAATCCAACTCAATAAAGCGCAAGATGTCGTCTGAAAAATTTCATTCTTTATTCTCAAACGGATCCGATCAAATTGCTTCAGTAATAAGGGGTCTCGCTTAATAAAAAGAATGGTCAAGCGCAACTCCAATTTTCTGGGTTCTTCAATAATATAAAGTTTTCTTTTTTGAGTAGCAAAGTAGCAACGGTACTTCTATGACGTTATATGATCACCGTCTCATATTGGGATCAATTTCAAGTACAACAGGAGTTCTATCTAAGATCTGGTCGGACCGCAATTGAAACCCCAAAGAGGTTGTGTTAAGGAGTAACTAGTGCTTACAAAACCTAAATGTTTCCAATTTGAAACAAGTACCATCGTTAAGTAGTGTCAGAACCGTAGTCGTAAATCATTACCATAATCGTCATTTGTATTCATGTACACGAGACGAGACAGGATACTGTTATTATTAAACTGCCAAATAAAGCCTTTTTTTAATCAATATTTACGAAAGCTCATGCTCAGAGATCTTTGTTTTTCAAATATTCGTTAATTAAATCAACTTCATTCCCAATTTATTAAAGGACGGTACCCTAAAAAGTTTCATTTTGACTATTGTAACTCATTATCAGCAAACACAAAAGGCCTCATCTGGTGAAGTCCCGTTACAATGAGCCCCGGCCTAATCGCCATCGCTTTTGTTCGCCTCAAAAGGACTTGGATTGTCAACATCTTCATTAATATTTTTGCTGAGATCGCTTAATATGCTAACACACTTGTCTTGTGAGCGTAATCCATTAATTTTCTCGTACGACGTGTGACACAAAATATTTACATCTATATGCAATAACTACGTGTATTCTTATCCACAGTAAAATTTGTAGCCCACAGCCGCGTCTGTGCAATAGCTATTATAACAAAAACTTTATCGAAACTAGCTGTTTATTGATGTGTTTGTAAATCCCAACTAGTGTATTCAGGCCCTAAGTTCTGAGAAGTATCAAATTCAGCAAAGCAGTTATTTTCTTCTCAGTTTGTTTGTTTTAAAGAGCTCGCTTTACTTTGCTGTAGTTTTTCAGAGCGTCAAAGGCTTTTAATTCAAAGGACAATGCAAATGCGATACGCAAAAAGCATAACTTTTTATTGACACTGCTCTCCGTCTAGTGTCTAGACACTCAATGAAGTACCTAACTGAAATATTTTTAAAAGGCTCTTTCTTTAAGTTCTTTCACTGACCTTACCTAATATTGATGTTAGACAATCTTTACTTTATATCGTCTCAAAATGTTACATGTTAATTGAGCAATGGAATGATCTTTTCCGTTGGAAAAGTGCAGGTGCTCCTTCTATATTTACTAAGAGTAAGGATTACTTTAGGTTGGATGTGGATTTGCATATACCACAAACCAATCAGTTGGTAGATAATAATATTTTTAATTTTAACGTTAATTTCAATGCCTTTTGAACATACATTTGTCCGTAGTTAAAAAAACCGTTACTTATAAAATTAATAGCAACAATAAAGCATATATCATATTCATTCACAGGAGCAATGACAATTTACTAAATCGGTTGAATAATCCCCATATATGTCACCACACTTCCTCCGAGGAAGTGGCACTAACTCATCTTGCGAAACCGGTATGCGGGCTTAGAATTCAAGGTTCTGTATCGATAGTTCTAACTATTCAATGTATATAAGATAACAATGTATGTATACTTTGCGATAAGGGTTACTTTAATTATATTATGTTCGGTATTTTTGTACTTCCAATGATTACCCTACTATTTACTAAATTAATTTATTGAATTATAATGTTGTCATAACGAATGTAAAGAAAGTTAATAATGACGATAATAAAATTCTAAACCACGAAATAATAACACTAGAAACATTAATTATGAGTTAACGAGTGCTGCAAACGTAATGAGAGATGAGGCGGAAGAAACGCGATAATGAATTCCTTTTTCGCTCCGCGAGATACAACCCTAACCTTAACAGTGGCCTTACTTGCGAAAACTCCGGAATTGAACAGAATTTTATGAACACGGAAACTCAATGCTGTATGCGATACAGTCAATTATTTATCAGCGGTTGTACATCGAATGATCTAACGACATGCGATGTAAAATATGCTGACAATAGTCGTATTCTACGTTATGAGTATTATAAACGCTAAAGAATATTTGTTGAATATTTGTAGAATGTTTGTTTAAATTTATCTTCTTAAAGACGTTTGAGTTAAATTTATGATCAAAATATTTCTCACATACTACGTACTAACTATAAAAAAACATTAAGGAATGTATTAAGGGCGCGGAAAATTTATCTTATCACTATATTACTTATTCTTTAAATGAGATTCAATTTTTTCGTAATAATCTCGGTCAGTTAGCCACTCTTTACACGTCAGTGGAGTAGCAACATCCTTATCGGCGACTGCCATTTCAATTCGTAAACAAATAATTAGCGTTGCAAAGGTTGGGGCGTGATCGTAATTTTGTTCATTTTATGGGCTGAAGAAAGAAAACGGCGATTCAGATTACATCGTGAAGTATTGACATCGACAGCAGCATTTTTCTTTAATGTAATGTGTTTAATTATCTTTCTTAATTATATTTTGTCATGAAAATTTAACTTATTATTGCAAGTATTATTTGAGTGTTATGACTAGTTTAAATGTATTCGAGCATCTGATATATGAGAACGGACGCACACTGGGTGAAAGGCGATGCTTCAAAATTTATTGGAGTTACCTGTTTGCGGTCATTGAAAAGTCTTGACCGAGTCAATGTTGACCAACGCCAAAGCCAAGATCCGTTTGACAGTAACGTGTCGTTCAGGAAATGGACTGGACGCCCTTGCGCCGCGGCATAGACAAACGTGTCACATATGTATGGACGATCCAAATAGAAGGTTGTACTGCCTTATACGGCGCTGACGTCACGAGCATGTGTTCCTTGTTGGGGCGTTTGAACTATGAACCGGCTTAGATATCCTAGTTTGTTCTTTATAATACTTTACGGTTTGTTTTTGTTTTGTACATTCACTCCGTTTGTTTGTGTGGGTGCTTGGAGTGCGACAAGGTAGCCTTATAGACGCTTGAGCATATCACATACTCCGAACTGAACTTGTCTGTTGCGTATTATAATGTAATTCTATTGGTTGTGTAACATTATATGCTAAATGGCTGTCTAATTCTTTTATCGTTACAGCTAAACAGTTGCCCTCAATAAAAGTAGTTTGCGTTAACACGAGCGAAGTAAAATAAGAATCTCCTTATAAACTCAACACAGCATTAAACGATGTAACATTAAGGACGCTTAGCAAAAATAAATGGCTGCTCTTACTGGATCTTGCTTAGATTACAGGAACGCTCGATTAAGCAATTCCTCGCCGAGACATAGGATGATTATCGTTTTACCTGCAATTTCTTTTTAGAACCAGTCTAGCGTGTCTTGGCGTAAAGCCATTCTCAAATTCTTAATCACGTTTCTTGTATCATCTATAAGATTTCATTCATATTGGATATTTTGGATATTAAATAGATGATATACGAAGACGAGATTGTAAATCATCTGATTATATTCAATTTTTCGATGCTTATTTTTGGAGACATATTTTGGATTTGTATTTTTTTTCCTTATTTTGTTGTCGTATTATACTGTCATTTAACGATAACAAATTCAATTTGCATGTGATGTCGCAGTAAAAAATAATATTCATTAAAATTCTGTTCTGTGTTAGTGCTCTATAATTAAATAATCAATTACGAATCCTCTTACGTACGTATATTAATTTGTCTCAATACCTTGTTCGTTAATTAACGTTATTCTCGCCGAGGTATTAATTAAATGGAGTAGTAATTAAACTTTGAGGTATTTTACATTGATTGATGCAGAAATTACTATAAAAACTGTTGCAAACATTAAGAATGCATTCAAGATCTGAGTCATTATATTCTATTCAAAGATAATATGTAATTTCGAAACGGATTTAAATATAAC
>DWNJ01001988.1:0-11131 GCA_018250275.1 Udranomia eurus
CTGTTATAACGCAGATATAAGTACAGAGATGGGTCTCAGTAGTCGCGGGACTTAAAGAATAGCTCTACGGTAACTCTTGCCTGTCGTAAGAGGCGACTAAATGGGGCTTCGGGAGTCGAGGCGGTAAGACTGGGAGATCGAACAGTTTTGTCTACGACTACGTGAAATCATTGTGGTCTCACAACGGCGTACACCAGGAAGGTGTTGGGTCGAGCAACGGAGCTCTCCCCAAGAGATGTGCCTGATGAGGCGATGTGCTGATACTCAGAAGCATAATCCGTCGGAGTTCCCGGGTACGAAGTCTTCTATCACCTTCAAATAGCACATTTGTATTATACCGGTTATGGTCCCTGGTTCAATTTCCGACCAGTCGGAAATCTAAACGACGAATTTACATGTCTCTTGAATCTCGGTGTTAGTCAATCGTTTACGTTTATGGCGTCACGATTCAGGGAGTTTTGTGAAGACTGCTGGATAATGGCTCCTTTGATTAGCATCTGTCAAAACATTTCGGACATTGATTGAAACGTTGTCACTTACATGTTTTATTTTCTAGAAGTGTTGTGGTCTTAACTTAACTTTCGGATTTATATTATTAGTAGGATTAGTAATGCTACTAATATTATAAATCCGAAGGTTTGTGAGAATGTTTGTTACTATTTCACGCTAAAACAAACAAACGAAGTTAGATTAAACTTTACAAAGTGTATGTATGTACAAAGATATTGTGTTAATTTGGCCAAATCGAGTTGCGTAAATTGGAAAAAGCTCATTCTGCTTAATATATAACGCAGGCAAAGCTATGGGCAACAGCTAGTCAATAATAAAATTCGTTTATCGGTCGAGAATTATGATTTCGAAGTTTATAAGTACTCCCTCTTTGAACCACATAATTTGTACTACCTCCTACAAATCTCGGTAATCTTTGATCGTTTAGGACTATTTTTGTAAGGCGAATATTATTTAAAAAATATTATTACGATTTCTACTAAACTATTAACTAGGAATTGAACCCCAATGTTTCAACAGGATAATTCATTCGCCCATTCAGCTTCACCATTGTTCATTGTTACTGAAACTGTGCACATATAACGTGTGTTTTAAGCAAAAAAAAATTAACCCCGCTTTTTTCATTTACCCTATTTTACATCCCCCAAAATTAGCATAAAGGACGCAGTAGATTTATCGACAAAGGAAACACTCGAGCGAGTCTATCTCTGTGATATATGCGTTTATTCGTACATCTGCCATTCTGTTTGGATTGGATTTTGCTAACACCACGGTGTACCCGTGAGTTTGTTTGCATTAATTTTTAGATTTTTCGGTGGTAAGCTTTTCACGATTCTACTACGAGATGGTAGTTCCTGAAGGTTCCTGGTTCCCGGTTCTGATTTGAAGGCTACGAAGCAAGGGAGGATATTTTGTATCCTAGAGAGAGGAGAGAGGCTTAACTAGGTGCAACTAGGTACAACTAGGTAGCAACGACCATCTTTTGATGACCTCTGACTGAAGTTCGATCCTATCTGGGCTTAATTACATTATCTCCCTTATCTATCTTATTTATCACTTTAGATCAGGTGGTCTGCATGTTCGTTTGTTATCTCAATCCCAAAAAATATATGACGGAAAAAGCCCCGTAGAAAATGTCTGTTATCTTTGCACAAAAGCAACATGAATAAACATTGCACTGCTTGAGAATTAGTCTCCCATTTCGAACGAGATTGATAACGAAGAAACATAACTGTTATTGGTTAAATTACCCTACAATTAACGTACAAGTACCAGTCTCTGGTACATCACGTACGAATGAAGTTTAGTATTAAATTTATCGATAACGGAGCCACCCGAGTCTACACTGATATCTGTGTTCGCGCATCTGTCAGTCCGTTTGAATCGGGTCCTTTGGGGATTAAATTATGCAAATTGCTTTGAATTTGTCGGCTAATGGTAAGGATGTTCCTGAAGTTATGGGAGCCGAATAATTCTCTCACCATCCCGCCTGCGTGGAATTTCAAGTACCTGCAACCAAGACATTATTTGGTTAGTGATGAGAGCGATCATAACTTTGTGATGCTGGTGAATTGCGAGATATTGACATGCAGGCTTAATAGTATGATTATGTACTTCTGTAGTCCGAACTATACTTTGAACATATCTTGTTGTTTATTCGAAATAATTGAACCACGCATAGCCACGCGTCTTGTGCAGATTGCACGCGGTGATGGCATTTCATCGGAGGTACTTAGCGCACCACTCATGTCCTAGTTTGAAGGGTGTGGTAAGAGAGCGACATTTTAAGAGACATTCCAACTTATCGTCAGGGTTCGCATCTGATGTCGACCGTGTGGAACGTCAATTCTGCAGAGGGTTGATTACACATGTCCATGCTGCAGTGACCAGTTATTATCACTGTTTGCTACTTGAATTATATTATATAAAAAACATATTGGAATTGAAATGATCTCAGTTAATATTGTTCAGGTACAAAACAGTTCTACAAGAAGTATATGGGTAAAACATTTCTTGTAATGATGGTTTCATTGCCGTGACAAATTCTATATACGTAATGATTATAATAAAAAGTCATTTGCTCGTTCCGAGAATTATTAATGGAAATGATTACCGAGAGCTCGATTACATGAACAAACACATTAAACTCTTTTTTGTAAGTATCAGTGCATGCGGTCGTATGTGTTAAGTAATCAACGATTAGCTGAAGTCTTGTACCTGCACTGGTACTCTCTGAGTCTTTAAATAATTGTATTGCGGCTGAAGAGGTGAAAATGTCGATATAAATGGGTACGAAATAAGATGCAAAACATTTCTAGTACGCTTGAAGATGGATGCCTAAGAAATATGGTGGGAAGTCTACGACAGTTACGCTGCACACGTTTGTTACTATTCAACTATTTTCGAATAATTTCTACACAGATTCGTCTTTTAATATAAGCGAGGAACCAATCAATACAGGAAATTGATAAGTAAATAAAACATATTTGATTACCTAACGCAGAATTATTAGCTAACCCGGCGAATTTTGCACCGTCCCTGTCGCACAACTTTTTAAAACAAAATGTGAAGTGAAATAAGTGAAGCTCACCACAATACATCAGTGAAAACTGCATTCAAATCGGATCAACCGTTTCTGAGATTAGCGTGCACAAACGCACGCAGTCAAAGATTCTAAAACAAATTTTGGGTTCTATTCTTTAATAGTGACCCCTAAAATGCTGTTCTTAGATATTTTCCATATCATTTCATGGATAGTGTCATTTGGAATTAACATTTTATTATTGACATATTTCTTGCTTGAATCTTAAAGAGTTGTCTAACATAATACATGATTGACAACTGACACTGGAAATAATATATAATAAACTGGCACCTAAAAGAAATTTGTATACATTGGAAAAAACACCAACGAAGCCTCAGAGAGGTAAATAATAAAACAGATAAATTACCCCTCCACTAAGGTTGCTTACGCGAACAATAACTCCGAGAGGAGGTTAAGTGTTGCCATTACGTACATAGCTCATTACCGGGAAACGGACCGTATATCTCACTAGGAGGCATAGCAAACGACCACGCTTGTAATTGGACTAGGTAGTAGATATGATACTATTGCAATGGTCTCTGCAGTTTTGGG
Organism: Udranomia eurus; assembly: GCA_018250275.1. Taxonomy (NCBI): domain Eukaryota; kingdom Metazoa; phylum Arthropoda; class Insecta; order Lepidoptera; family Hesperiidae; genus Udranomia; species Udranomia eurus. The sequence goes on from DWNJ01001988.1 coordinate 3,647, forward strand.
GTGAGTTATTGGATCACTTTACGGGATGTCAATACTGGTAATTTAGTTTTTTTAATAACTTGGAGTTAGCAATCGAGCATGGAGTCCACCTCATGGTAAGTGGTCACTGTCACCCATGCACATCGGTAACCAACCCAAAATAAGATCGAAGTTCTCTTTTAGGTCGACCACAAATGCGTTGCTTAATGCGATTAAGTATGTCTCCCTGACCACACTCTTCAAACCAGAACACAGCAGCAAGAATACTGCTGTTATAGGGTGTGGCACCTTTAACACCTACAGCTAAGCTCGGCTCCTGTTAGAAGTGGGTTCACGTCAATAGTGCAATTGGGGAGTGAGGAGCGAATCCATGATCTCTCGATCGTACGTTGCCGCCGTTAAGGCTGTTGCCGCTAAATATACTGCCTACTGTTAATCATGATCTCCCGATCGTACGACCGTCACCATTGGGCTGTTGCCGCTTACTAGTCTGCCTACTGTGTAATCTGGGTGACTATCATTACAATTCTTTTAAAATTACAATAATGGTTATTTATTTGTATATTATATATTCATATGCTGTATATAATTATGCTTATATGTAGTATATATAGATATAATAATATTTTTATATCGTTACATAATGTATTTTTTACTGATATTTTAATAAACTCTTGCTTCGTAGTAAAAGATGTAAAATATTATCATTCAACGTATACTCCAATAATTGGTTAGATATTTATTTGTGAAAGAAAAATAATATGAATGTTCTAATTTGGAATCCTACAATACATATTCAATTTTCTATCTATCATCTATCAACAATAACAGCGAATTGAATATCGGCTATAAAGCAAATATTTATTCGTCAAAAGCAACTAAAACATTCATCAATATGCAGACAAAACAAGATAGACCCGATGTATATGTATGCGTAGATATAGTTAGTGCGAGACTGTCAAGAGAGATATACAGCGAGTCCTATATAATACCGAAACATTTGTACGCAATATGGAATTCGGTTTATCCAGAGAAAGGCTTTCCTGAGAAGACAGGACCGACATTACGTGAACAATTACAATCCGATGAGGGATTAGATTAATCAAGCAAAAACATCTTGGGTATCTGTCTTATCACTGAAGCGTGAAGCTGAAAGAAAAAGTAAAACGACAAGCAAAGTAGGAGTAATAATATGATCCTGTTGTAGAGGAAGAAATTACAAATGAAAATAACCATAAAGGATGTAGACGAAAAGATTTATTATAATAAAATAAACAATTACCATAAGCTTCGCATTGTGTAAAATGTATTGCCGACATTAATATTGACTAAATACTATCAAAGAAAATTAATCGTCATCCCACAAATGGATCATTAAAATGAAGCAATGGATTATTAACAACATAATAAAGCTTTGGTCGTAATTTACGTTGGTTCCATTCCCTTACAATAACCACTATTGGTCCACATAGTTCCAACTCAATATTACCACGCTCGAAGTGAGACTGTGCCCCTAAATTTCCTAAGACGAAGCTCCAAGGATTAAGATCGTTCAACCGTTTTATTGTCTTCGAATATCCCAGCAACATTCCCGTTGCGGTGCCGTGGCGCGAATTGCTCGGGACGACATTAGGTATTTCTGTAATTATTTATCCGCAGACAGGTTCTTCTTTGTCTTCCCTGTGTTCGTTTGGTTCTGTTGTGATTTGTGGTCCAGGAAGGAATTCGAAAATTATTCCTTCGCCAATATTGTTACATCTAAGGTTATAAGTTATCTAATAATACTCCAAACTAAATTTAAACGAAAATTATTATATACTTATCAACTTATCTGAAAATATTAGAAAATGTTTTTGTACTATCAGTAATATTGTAAAATAATAAACTTAATCCCAATGATTAAACAAGCAATTTTACTCGGGCTATATAAAATAATCGTAGTATCCTTTTCTCACGGTATATAGACTTTGCCAGTTGGTATTTTCGTTTTAATATAAATTTCATAGATTAGTTTACTGGCTAATAGTAATAATAGTGTTGTTTAAAATCTTGCATGATTAATGTAATGTAATTTTTTAATGCTCTCAAACTGGCAATATCCTGTCAAGGAAAAACTGCAATGTCATAAATTGGAATATACTTGTTGATAGCAAAACAACTTATACCAGTGACTGAGGAAAAGAAAACAAGCAGCTGAAAATTGCTCGGATTATCGAAGATGGCAGCGCCAAGCCGGGATAGCAGGAATTAGCGGAGAATAGCCAGGAATATGGACGTGACGGAAAATAACCGATATTTATGGATAGAGTGATCCGAGCCCGGCTTACGGGATCATGACGGGGAGATTTAAATCCGATAGTTTCAAGGCGGGAAGGTTTTTGTCAGATGAATATTTTCCTACGGCATTAATTTTGTATGTTTGTACAATTTAGAGGTTTTGCAAATAAGTAAATAATGTCTAATTTTTGCTGGGTTTGTTCACGTACAATGTACAAATTAATTTACACTGAGACTATTTCAGTTGTGTTTATCTAATATAAAAATTAATACATCCAATTAGTTCAAATGTTATCAGTTCCCGGACGGTCATGTTTGCGAATGATGTAACGGACTTTTCATCGCTTTATAAAGCTTTATAATCCCATTCAAAGTGTTCTAAAGTATATAAGCAGACATTTTCGGTGATTATTATAGTCAGTTAAAGCGTTTCTAACATCACGACCCTTAGCGTTCGCAAAACTGTCACTCATAGGTCTTACATGTCCAACGGAGCCAATAATAAAACCCTAATCGCGAACAACAACCCTTATTTCGCGGTGCTCCATACATTATTCATAGCGGTGGCACTTAATTAATTTATCTTCGGCCCCGCTTTGCGCCACTTCGGCCCAACGAAGCGTTTGATTACGTCGGGCTGTTATGTTGTTGAAGCCTTCCTCCTATATTATAAATTTAAATACATTAATAACATTTGTGTCTTGGAATTGCTTTGGTACCAGTATCCACCCTGGCAACAACAGTTAGCTCAATCAGTCCTTGGGTCAGTGACTGGTGACTAATGACCCGAATTTACATGTACCATTGCTTCGAGGAGCATTATTAGTGCTTCATATATTCACTAAAATCTGCTCTGTTATATATTATGGTTCTCTAACAGGCATATCAAAAACCCAGAATGCAATTAGCATATGATTCACCTGTGAACGTTTATCTGCGACACTTGTTTTGAGTAGAATAGGTATTCGTACTAATCCTACATTGGTTCTTTCCTCATTAGGTAGATGCAGATCTTTCCAAGGTTTTAAGGCATATCCCTTGTAATGCGAAACAATAGAACTGTATCATGATGGATTTCAAGATCCAACAATAAATCTACTCCAAATAACCAACAGCGATTAGCGTACTCTTAATAAACGTCATTTAATGTACTTATCGCGTGTGCCTGTAGAATTTAAATGACCGTCATAATAATTATAATTGCTTTTATCGATAGATCTTGGCAAATTGTAAAATAATAACTCTACGAATGACAAACAACTCACACCAAGTGTATCAGATTTTTATACAAAAAATTGTCTTATATATGGATTTATGGAATATAAACTGCCTTATTTGGAAATAGGGAAGAGAATATATGAATAAAGAATTTGTGGATTAATTATTTATGCCACAAGAATATCGTAATACAAATGAATGTATGAATTCCGATTTCTTGTGTGTTTACTGTAGAACTGTGCTTTTTGCAATTGTTCTTAATTTTGCTACAGTACATCACTACAAGTCTTTGACATTTCCAAACAATGCTTTCCATTAGATTTACTACTTAAAGGTGAAAGCGTGCTTCTTCATCTTTGGAACTTAAATGATATTGTACAATACACCTAAATATCGGACCCAATCTAGGCCTATAAAACTATAACACAAGTCCTATTGCTTATCCGTCCCCGACTATTCTGCCCTCAAGGGTCCATTCCATAAATTCAGTACGGGTCCTATTGTTTTAATTGTAAACACGATCTCCGCTAGATTTATCGTTTTGCTCGCAAACGGTAACAATTACCGCTGTCGTGAATTGATTCTCGAAACCCTTTATTGCTTGTTTCGATAGCAGAGCCCGTTCAATGGCGTTGGCAGGAATTTTATTATCATCCTCTTCAGACGCGGCTTCAGGCATAATTGGTTTTTATACAACGGTCTCGTTGTATCTGGGTCTTTGTTTATTTTGAGACCTTTAGTGCGGTGGCGTTGTAATTTTAGCGTGTATACCAATACACTCATAATTTAACACCAGCTTCAGTTTAAGTTGCAATTGATTTAATTTCTCCCTATTATTCATTGTTACAACTTTAATTGAATTTGTGGTGAAACTTTGTTAAAACTTTGTTGAATTGAATTACATATGTTAGGTATCGTTTAGATTTATTTGATCATTCAAATCAATTAAAACTTTGTCTTTAATTTTCTAGTGCTATCTGCAGATTAGCGGTTCACTTTATTCTGGATAAACCAGATTGGTATAACTGCAATATCAGATTATTCCAATAAGAAGAACCGGAATGGTCACATAACTAATAATCTAGTTCTGCTTGAAGTATTTTTTCACTATATTCGAATAAATATATTCCGTTAGATTTGATCTGTTATCCCTTTAGTTGAGAAGCGAGAGACGAGCGGCGGTTTAGTCCCATAAATCCAAAGGCGCGTTCCATTTTCTGTTGTACCTCAACGGTCATACATATTCCCTGGTATATCGCCAGCATATTTCAAATTTTATTAGAAATAGCTTTCACCCGGCGTTCGTTCACAGACGAAGAACTTATACATGCATCGAAGTGGGAAATGCAATCCTGGTGCGGATTACACGGAGATTGCGTGATAACAGCACAAGCTCCGGCGCTCTATGAGAGCCCGGTACTAGCTCTAATACCTATGGTATACAGATGAATCTATACAATTTGTGTACGTAGGTATAATTTTGATGAGAAGACTTAGAGGTAGAAAATGGTTAAAATCATTTGGTTCGCCTTATATAAGCACCTACATTTTATGTTGGTCCAATGATTGAATAAATAACATATTGCCCTATATTTTCTTCCTTTGCCAGTTGCAGGAAACCCGTGCCCAGAAGTGGGAAACAGGTCGTATCTGGGTTTGTGGAAGGGAACCTCCCGCTCGTTTTTTGCCTGTGTTTTGGTTAAAACTCAGAGATGCTGGTTTTAAATATGGAGTTATAAGTCAATCTTCAATTTTTATCTTCTAGGATAAAAATCCACTAGAAAATCCCATGAAATGTTTGTCGAAAGTGCAAACGTTTGCAGACTAAACTAGCTATATGGTCGAGTGCGGAACGCAATCCTGGCTGGGTAACAAGGCGATTGTGCGATAACAGTTTAAGCTTCGCCGCTTTATGAGAGCCTGGTATAGTTTTACTATGTATATTCTCGTATATACGTGTATAGCGCTTAATTTGATAGTGCAGTTTTAATACCTTCGATTTACACCCAGATCGAACACTCTTGCGATGAGTAGTCCTTCATATATAAATTTGTATACGAAAGAACATTACACAACAAGAGATATCCCAAACTCTGAAATTTTGTAAACTTTGGAATGATAAATATACTTGATTTTTTTGTGCGCTGTTGTATGGCATACAGGCATGATGAAACATATGATCAGTTCGAGATCAGCCCATTGTAGGTCGTGTGAATCGATGTGTGATTAACTTGTAGATCTTCGAGTTTAAAAATGCTCGTCCCTCCACTAAATAAAATTATTTTAATGTGTGAAAGCGTATACTCTTTTCAAGTACGTGTAGGCTGTTTTTTTATACTCAAACTCGTTCGTGCAATAATTGGTCAACTAATAGGGCGATCTGTCATGTTTAGAAATTTATATAGCGAACGCACGAATAGTATGACTTGTCCATTTACATATATTACTTCTTAAATGTGTAGGTAAAGACTTGAGGGGCGTGCATTTTTAGACTAGACGATCTAGGTATGCAAGTAACATAGGTATTCAAAATTCGATTCTGACGTTATTAATAAATGGTATTATGTTTTATTTAAGTATCATGATATTTCAATAATAACATTGAACATCTATATTAACAGCCATATGTTTATTATAAAATGTATAATCTTTATTGATGAATGTTTGAATAAAAAAAATTAAAGATTATATGCAAAAAAATATTTTATAGTAATATGTTGTCTGTATTTAGTTTAATATGTGGTCCTATATGCTATAGACTATTAAAATAAAGAATGTAATTCAAATTGGTTCTATCCCTTACCCTAAAAATCGTTCTTAAGTACGAAGTACTTACAACTTAATAACATAACCCTTCAAAGAAGAGTTTGTACGCAAACACGAGTTCGCAAATAAACGCGAAGAAAGGTTTCAATATAAAAATGTATTTGACAAAAGATCGTCAAAACATCTACAGAGCTTTGCAGGGATATAATTCAAGACGGTTTCCTAGGTAACGGATCTCAGACATCGATACATCCTTTGTAGGGAACCTAAGGTGTTAGGTGATACAAGTCTCGTCTCGAGAGCTATATGGAATCTATGCTCGTTGTATCGAATCTAAGCCCGTGCCTTTGTATAATAGTTCGATATGATAACGGAATATTCGGAGAATACTTGATATACCAATGAAATATATATTCGAACTATCACTATGTCTTATAACTACTACTACTTATAATAACTTATGTTCCTACTAAAAAAAAAATAACCCTTTTATATAACTTTAACCCGGGTCTGTATTAAAATACCTTCTCTCTGATAAGTCGATAAAAGCATAATTATAAAAGTGAACAAATTTTGACAAACATCTGACTTTAAATACAGTATAAAAATTCCATACTATCTATGTTTTTAAAAACAAATCTAATTCTAAAGTCAACCCATTGCCGGATCCTAGGAGCAGCGGTCCTTGGAAAATATCTAATTCCAAAGTCCCAAAAGATCCATTGCATCCCAGGAATAGCAGCCCTTATTCTCAATTACAGCGCTGTCACCGTTTCATTCTATATTATTCTGTATTTATTTGTACAACAAAATATAACAACTCTCATGCATGCCTTCTTACTGAACCGCAACTTAATCAGCTAAGCAGCAGGTGCCCTCTAAATTATATTTATGCTACCGCCAACTGCATTCCCTTACAAATCTGTTCTTCTCGCACCCGCTTCTGTGGTTTTACTGTTAACACGTTACCATATATCTTAATAATATTTCGTACTGGAATTGTGTGAACTAATCCATTTACTAGATTTTCTTAAGATTCCGTGTATGAATTTTCATACAGTAGCATGTCTCGAGCATCACCGTAATCTCTATTTCTGTCTTATAACAGCAGTGTTTTGCTACTGTGTTCTGATTTGAAGAGTGTGGACGTATTTAACCGAGGCAATCCAACTTAGTCCTCAGGAGTATCTATGGTCGATCTAAGATAGAACATCGATCTTATCTTGGATTGATTGCAGGTGTCCA
>DWNJ01001989.1:0-11129 GCA_018250275.1 Udranomia eurus
TGTGTTCAGGTTTGACAGGGTCATGGAGGCATTTCTGTTTTTTTTTGACTACTGGCACGTCTATATATACTAGTAATTTTGTTAACCCCTCCAGCTAAGCTCTGCGCTTATGTTAGGAGTGAGTTCACGTCAATAGTGCAATGGGGGAGTGAGTATCGAACCCACGACCTCACAAACAAACACTTGATCGAAGCGTTCGAATTTAGTCCTGAGGAGTAGCATATATCCAGGTGGACTGCGTGCTCGTTTGTTAACCTCAATGTTTAAAAAAACTTGGTGTAAGGTCCTTCGTATATTTTTCTTATTGCATAGAAAAAATACAGATCAGACGATATAAATCTCAAACTTGAACGGACGCGCGAAAGTGGGTCAAAATTATCTCACAACTCGCAACATAAATCTGACAAATTGCTTCAGGTAACAGCTAATGAAGGCAAATACGAAATGAACAGGTAATTTTGAAGGTAAACACTCTTGAAATAAGGACAGGTGATAAGGAGTATATTGACATTGTATTTTAGTTGCACAAATTTCAATAATTGGTATTCGGTAGGTGGTAGAGCCTTTTACGGTTCGACTCCGGAGGCACCACCGCCATACCTATTTCTGCCTTATAACGGCAGTGTTCTTGCTGCTGTGTTCTGGTTTGAAGGGGGACATACTTAACCGAGGCGTTCCGACATAGTCCCCAGGGACATGTGATCGACCTAAAAAAGAACTTCGATCCTGTCTTGGATTTATTACAAATGTCCATGAGTGGCAGTAACCACTTACCATTAGATGGATTGCATGCTCGTTTGCTGCCACAAAATTATAAAAAAATACAAATCGGCCGATGTCTTCAGGTCATGATAAACCCCTACATGGCAATCAATTATACTTTTTGGCAGAAAGAGACAACAACAGTATTTAGCCCAAAAATCATCCCTTAATGTAGTTAAAAAGGCCGGATGATTTTCGATATTCGGGGAAACACTTAAGTTGTTGTCGTAAAATAATTAACACTACATCTAATATATAAATCTCTATATTACCAGCGAGACACTAATGTTGAATGTAACGAAAATAAAAATGGCCCCCAACACGCAGCGAATATTTTGTTATACCTTTCAAGCGAGAGATACAATCAAATGTAAAATTAATAGCATTAGAAATGTTACACAAAAGGTAACTAAGCGATCTCGATCAATCATCGTCAAGCTCCATTCACAGCGAATGATGTGGTCCATTTTTATTGAGAGAGCCCTAAAGAGTCTTTTTGTGCGAATATTGGCATAGTTAGCGGAACTCCTTGCAGTAAAACGGTCGTAAAGTCGACTATCAAACGCTTCGCGGTTAAAGAGCTTAAGGTTCGCTTCCACGTCTCACATTCTTTCGACGCGTCTCAATCGCCTAGACGTCATCGTGTTGAATTCACACCTTATGTTATCTGATTATGCTCCCCGTCTCCATCATAGTCTATGTTGTCGAGGACTAATAGCTATACAGCCAAAAATAGTTTCATCAAAATTCATCCAGTAGTTTTTGCTTGAAAGCCGGACAACAGACAGACAGACAGACAAAAAAAATCTAAATGGGATCTTTTCGTCGCGGATATGTTGTTAGTGAGTTTCACGACGGCCGCGTACATCCCATTGTAATGTTCATTCACGAACGGACGATATAACGATCCCGGAAGTAGAGCCGGTTCGTTAACGTCATATAGGTATGCTAATTACCGTCGACAGTGTTCAAATATTGGTATGTAGGTAAGATCGTAAATCGTTTGTATTAGTTCGTATGCGTATCAGGATTTCAGTATCGGTGAGTACGGAAATTATTGGAAACTAACGAAGACTGTTTGATGGCATAATAGATTTTGTATATTTTGAGTTGAGGTACCTAATTTTGGCAGTTGTCATTTTTTACAATAAACAAATACCTATATAAAAGAAAATTGGTACACGCGCCAGATGATCGTAATAAATATACGATTCTATATTTTCGTCAATTCTATTCCTTGATTGAATCTAGCCTGCTCTATATCTGCTTCCTTAGTCATCATATAATTTACGTTACGTACCTACAATAACGATTTATACTACTCTACAAAACCCTTCATTATAGACAGATGTGTAGGAACATACTATGCACCCTCATATCATATTAAGTTACCTTTTAATCAGCAACACTTAAAGAGATAATGAATACCCTTTCCTGTAGTGGAATATGAATAAAGAGTGTTTGTGTCTGCGAATAAACGGACATTGGACTTGAGTTATCTAGATGACACGACTATAAAAACAATTATTTTAATAACGTTCGTTTGATCGCATAGGTCAAAAATTGTCATTTAAGCATCTCTTTTATTTCAGCATCAATTTTTAAATCCATTTTAAGCAAGCAATAAAACACTTCAGATACTTTAAATCGCTCATTAGCACCAAGATTAAACCAAATTACAAATAAAAATCAAATAAAAAAAACGAATCATCAAAATGCTTTCAATAAGGAACTTTAATAGATAGGTATCTGATCAAACAGTATGTTTTTGCTGCTGTGTATAATTTAACAATAAATCTTATGGTGTGCAACAATGTAAAATTATGCAATGCATAATATTGTAGGCAGAGATTTTTTTCATTGAACGAGTTACGTCCTTGTTGCAGTATGAACTTGCAGAATCTACATTTCTGCAAACACTCACCGTTATGGTTCCATATCAAGTTATAAAAAGTCAATCTGAGTAGGAGGAAAATGTGAAAATAAAATAAAAATACATTTACTATCGTATCGTAATCGAATTGTATTTACAAATGATACGTACATTAAATATGTATATCATCGTCAACATGACTTGAGGAATTGTGAAGCGTATTAAAATCAAGTTTATAAAATCATTGACTAAAAGCCGCTTTATAAGATCAATTATACAATACGCGAGCAATTACTAAGTGGCGTGCCATCACGTTTTTCGCAGCATGAGCGCAATCGTTTGTCATCCCCATGCGCTTTTACGTCGGCGACACGGTAATAGTATCATACAGTACTCCAACTCCATACAAACGGTCGAAACGAGAGTTATACGTAGATAACGCGCCTCGAGTCTATGCACTCGGTATACGAACGGTCGCGAATCCACCGCAGTGGCTTACGTACGGTGGTTTTGTAAACAGCGATGTGAATACTTGATTGAAATAAGTACAAGTACTTACTTAAGTAACTACTTTTTAGCTTTTTAGCTTGCAATAAACAAAAAAAGATATAAAAAGACAAATCCGAGCGTCATTTGAAACAAATTTCATTCATAATTTCATAGAAATTCACTACACTATACACTAGAATTTAATTTAATGAAGAAATACCCAACATTCCCCTATCGCATGTTTACGTACTGCACGGCTATAGGTAATTATTTTAAGGACTAAACCAAGTTGCATTTCTGTATGATATTATTACCGTGCCGGCGATGTTATTGTTTTTGTTACATCTCGTGAAAGTGGTGATGTTTTATTAATGTGTACGTCTCGTCTACTCCTGGATACGTTGCCGCAGTGTCGCAGGTCCGGCGCCCGAACTCTGATATTATTGTGAACTTTCACTCGTCCGCCGCAAGCTCTAGTAATTTATATTCACCAGTTATCCACGACATCCGATCACGGATTTGAATCTAATCGCGAACTTACCATTCGCATGAGAATTTCTTTGTTATGTTGTGACTCTTGTCCTGTCTTAGTTGGAAAGCATTTTCTTATTTTCATAACATTTTTGTTACTTATCTGTCTTAGAAATATTGAATAAGTTACTAGCATGTTTATTTCTAAGCACCTTGCCGACCTAGAAAGTTGAATATTGTAAAGCTGTGGCATTATAGGGCCAACCGAGCCGGATTTGGATTTTCTCCAGTAGAGAGGCGTTCGCACGTTGAAACCTTATTACATATTCATATTGCACTAGTTATAGCCATTAAATAGTTTTGTGGTTAATTAATTTTAGTAATTCTCGGCCTGAGAGGTGTAAGGGCCGATGTGTGAAATCATGTGCAGGCTATAATTTAAAAATAAATATATATATAGATAGAATATACATAGAACCATGTTACGTCTAAAAGTAAATTCGGTTGAATTTATATGTCGACCGTACTGCTTCTCAAGTCAAGGATTATTTTTAAAGTTTTTTAATTGTGTGAATTATTTTTAAAGTTTTGTACAAAGCTGATACACATTGTAGCTTCATCTTGACACTACTGCGTGTCAGGAATCGAATGATCTATTATAATTTTTTATCCTTTTAAATAAGATAAGAATACAAAACGATATTAATCCACACGTACAGCAATTAACGCCACTTAACAATGATCAATTGATCGTCGATTTTTTTTTGTTATTTATAAGAAATATTACAATCAAAAATACAATTAGGTTTAATTTGATCCGTATTAACCCAAATCTCAAATTTCAGGAAATAGATTATCTATGAAGTTTGTGAAATGATAATAGTCCACCAGTCCTTAACTAATATTAATAAATGTTAGAGCTTTTTTAAACAAACGATTCCCTGTGTGGCATGGACACCACACAAAGTAAGCAACGCACACAGCCAGACCGAGAACAGGAATTTAAAGTCATCGCAATTCCTGCCTCGCTGGGAAGCGAACCCAGGACCCTCCGAACGACAGTCCGGCGTGGTGACGATTGCACCATACGGGTCGTCAAATCAGAGTCGCAAAACAATGATCATAGATCGATTTGATAAAAAAGTGTGGCTGCGCAACCTTCTAATATTTGTTGGAACGTATCAGCTGTATCGCCTGTATCCGGTATGATTACTGCTCTGATGTAATGAATGTCAATAGTTGGCAGGCAGGTAGGTAGATACGTGAGCGAGAGGGGCCCGTTTGCGGTTTTAGTTTGCGAGTACCGTTGTTGGAATGGCCGTATCGGCGCAATATGCGTTCGATATTAGCGGTTGAAATTAGAATTTGTTTTTTTTTTCTTTTCGTTTTTTTTATTAAGTAGAAAGCACTTCAACCCAAAAAATTAAAAATTGAAAGTCTCACATGCCAGTATTATACGTATATTTTGTTATAAACTGTAAAATGGATATTACAGCAGTAGAGTCATGGACAAAAATTGTTTACATAAAATAGCCACGTGGGCGATACAACGTATTCGTAACGTGAGATTAACAACTGCTGATGTTAACAAGGGCTGAAGCTGAAATGAGTTTTTTTTTCAAATAGAGAACAACGCATTAGACGTTCTTTATTTATTGGCGACTTATTTTTTAAAAATTTTACTTTTATTTATTAAAACATGGCCGATGAAAATAGTATGTTCACATACTTAAATGTTCATATAACTAACATGGGTTCGACACTAACCAGCATGTTTATGTCAAAAGCGATAAATATACTTGACTGAGTTCCAGATAATATATCCTTGTGACGTTCAATGAACGATTGCCGTTGACGTAAATGCGAGTACATTCGTGCATTATTTATAGCCGTGTTTGTCTCTAAGAGTCCCGTTCGATAAGCATTGATGACTATATCATTACAACCATAGAAAATAGAAGTAAATCGAATGACAATGTAGGCGGCACGCATGCCACATGCTCAATACAATGACCGAATATGCTCATATTCGACTGCATCAGGTAGTCCCTGGCGGGTGAAATCGCAGTGAACCCATCTATCAAATAACACTTCAAAAATACCTTAAAATTGTTTATATCGATAAATAACGTCACACGAATTTTGATTTTTTGACCCCTCCCCCGTCCTTGTGACACATGTCACATATTTTTACAATAAAATATTATTCCGTTATTTTTTTTTCTTTTTACTTCTTGTTGTTATTAAAGCGTAATTCTAGTTTTTCTTACTATAATTTATTTTGACTAGTAACGTCACGCTATCTTGAACCCACCCCCACCGCTTGTCACACAATGTCACACTTTGTTGACCCCTACCTCCCCCTTAACGACGTAATTTATGGATTTCCCCTATAATGACACGTGACTGTTACGATGGCACCAGACGGAAGGTAGACAGACTGATCCGTCGTTGACACCTGTCAAGCAGTTTTCGCCCACCACCGCAGTGTAGTCGTGACCACGAGCCATGCAACTGGTTTGAAGTCGGCAACAATCGGTTATATAACATAATATGTGAGGACATAAGTTTAAAATGGAGTCTTAAAACAGACAGAGATAGAGTTGTAGAGGGACACCGGTTAAATCGGTCTCTGTACAAAGCATTTGTTACTTCGATTCTATTAACTATTCCCATTGCTATGATTGACAGCAATGAGACGTCAATTAACATCGAACGTTTATTGACCGCATGTGTCGTACGCGATCCCCTCATATGATCTTTAAAAACTAAATATTTGTTTTGTTAGCATCCATACAATTTTAATTTGCGTCAGAAATAAATATAGATTGTTGTTATATAACAGTTTTATTTGCCCTTATTAGCAACAGTTCATTAGCGTAATGCAAATCAACTTATTTTGTAGGACTTGAGGGTACAACTTTATTATGTTTCAAATGTCGTTGGAATCGTCAAAACATAAAATACTCGTTGACTCGGCGCATCCGTTCCCTTTCAGTAGATAGTTCCTGCAGATTTACTACCTTCTACTGATACTTTTTCCCGATATTTCAATGGTTACTCTGCTATTCGGGGTTGAGCCTGAGACGAATCCAAAAAAACAAATATCGTTAATATCGGTATAGATTTGAGCCCTGAGACGATTGATAGTAGAGTATTTATTTGGTTTTCGAAGGTATCTGTGATGAATCCGGTTCTATGGAGTTTTGGAGGTAACCGTCGGTAGCAAGAATCAAGAATCAAATGTTTTTATTCATTATAAGGTATACAAATACAGTCAATGAACGTCATATACATTTCCATCAGTGGCCATCGGCTTTCAACGCCTTAGGGTCGTCAGGCCTTGGTAGACGGGGAGAAAAAATGCCGGCGGAAAAAAACTCCCAGCGCTCTTTTAATAATAATTTGACATAAATAAATTAATTCCACTGTATGATTTTGGTCTCAATAATCGTTTCAAAGTGTATCCTAAGCTTAGCGCTCTTTCGATGTTTTTATTATTCATACTCACAGCGAAGGCACTGTAATTAATTACTGTGTGTCAAATGTGGCTCAAGTTATTAATATGCTTCTTTTTCTAAGAATAGTTCGATCCGCAAAAACCGAATCGTTGCTAATAGGCGGGAAAAAAGAAGGTTAGCGAAATTACTAAATCCTGTTCATAATTGATTATTTAAAAACAATATTAAAATGAGACATCCTTTTTAATTGTAATCGGTAATTAATGTTAGCACAAATATTATGATAATTACATTTTATTATATATATATGTTAATTATCAAATTGATCGTAAATTATCTTGTTCCTTGAACTAACAATAAGTTAAATAATTATATTATAAAATGAACCTTTAAATGGCTCATTTAAATATTATAGCTATAGGTGAACGTCAAAGTTCTTTGCCCTTTGTATTTTATTACAACGATACTTTATTTTAAATGTCTACGAAATAAAAATATTTATGTATTTTACGTATAACCAGAGATACCTACGAGGAATAAATAAAATTCACAAAGGGAAAATTATTTGGTTCGTTAATTTTATTGATGTTAATAGAATGTTCGTACGGCATTAAAATGGTATTTTTAAGATGGTAGTCGACTACGGAGGCGCCACCACCACATCAATTTCTGTCTTATAACAGCAGTGTTGTTACTGCTGTGTCCTGGTTTGAATTGTCCTGGGTGTGGTAAGCGTAACTTAACCGAAGCGTTTCAACTTAGTCCTCGAGCTAGCAACACATGTGTACTCGACCTAAGAAAGAACTTCTGATTACTGGTGTCCAAGGTGGACTGCATGCTCAATTGCTACCTCAAAGTTATAAAAAAAGCATGGTTTATTGTATTTTTTCGGCACATTATCGTCAAAACAATTTACCAATATGAACGAATAATCTTCATTATGACACTGAAATTACTTTGTTCAAATTCCTATGATTTGAATTATATTATTCCGTTGAGTATATATTTTTTCGACAAGGACAGAAGACTCATATTTACTAGTGCTTCTCGTCTTCTGTTTCGATGCAATTTACATACACATTGCAAATACACCACGTGAACCGAACCGAACGCAATACCATCGTTTGAGAGAGAAGATATCAACATTAACATCAAAGTATGATGTTAATGTTGATTTATTCGATTGTTAACGTTCAGAGCGATATCATCATAGTATTAATACGTTCAGCAAAAACTTATTAGTAAGATTTTTTACGACAACTACACGGTCGGAGGAGAATGGAATTTGGCACAGTCAAAGTTTATTCGAAGAAGAAGTGCAGATAATAATTCATTAGAAATACATAAAATTAGTAAAAGAAACCATTGCGCACACAACCACGCCTTTGACGCACACACGTATATCCTGTCACCTGTTATACACGGAACGTCATTTTAATACTGATTCGAGAGTGAAGTGAGCATTGAAAATGTCAAACTATTAATGTCATGTTGTGTAATCAAAAGAATATTTAAAATATATAGATATTTTACAACTGATAATTCTAAGATCCGTCGATACGATTGATTTTTGTCGACCGCTAGGCGATTTCTAGTTATAAATTAAAAATGGTTTTAAATCCATAACATTTTGGATGTTCTTACAAAATTTTAAATATTCGTCACAGTACGTTGAATTCGTTGGTAATAAGATTTGAGAGGGCATTTTGAGTGTCGCGCGAATATAATATTTAATGTTAATTTGAATATAAATGAATGACTTTTCAGAAATAAACATTTTTGTATCGCACATATTTCGCTGTGTTTTCATTTATGATTTTATAAAATACCTTAATATTAAAATTACAATCACTTGTCTGTGTTATAATATTGTTTAGGAGATAAAAATTAACTTAAATGAAAAATGCCTTTCTAATTCTACAAGTTCTGTTGCTTTGCATCTTCTCGTGTAGACAGTCATGCACCACGCAAAGAAGGAACGGCGTACTGGGTACATATGGGCTAAGTACTACTACTAAGTAGTCTACAAAAGAATATTCGGTAAAATTTTTAGTCAACATTAAATAATGTACGCAAACAAGGTTGTCGAAATCATTTAGTTTCAAATTCGCTCCCCATATACGCGGATGTCACTCAAAATGTTTCATTGAATAAAGGACGCATTGGACGCGTACGTCCAAGTCTACAATAATATGTTCGGCCAACGTTCATTCTCAAATCCGCTCGCCATCAGCGCGGAGTGGAAATGTACGAAAAACAATAATAACTCGTGTAACATAAATTCTCAAATGCGCTCCCCATGTGCGCGGGTGACGCGCAAAGTGTGTCGCATATCACTCGCATCCTGTTCGCCGCTGACGACACATCGCACGAGCCGACGTCGCCGCTATACTCCTGCACCATTGGCCGCTGTTATCTCTCGCGAACGCGCGATAGAATTTCTCCTCCAACACCAGACGGAACTAATTGTATCCGATGTGTGTTCGATTCGTTTTTGATCCGGTTGGTATTTATTGTCCGTGTTCCTCGGGTCCGTTGGCTGCACTGCACTATGCTGTTGCGATGTATCATGATGTTTGTATGGGTGGAAGTGGCTATGAGTTTCGCTGACGCCAGCTAAGTCACTAGTATTGACGTGCTAGTAGTTTTACTGACAAAAATGTCAATATAAGAAAATTGCTGTATTCTGAATATTCTCGACGTCTGTCTACAGGAAGTCGTCTTTGAGCTTCGCTGACCCGTCAATGTGAGGAAACTCCTATGTACATTGTACATGTCTGTTTTATCCAATTACGCAAACCGTTTCTATGGCTTGCGTCTCTGCACGGGTTTCCCGCAATTGGGAAGTTTTGATTCATAAACAGGATGCAATCTCTGTTCCAATATGTATTTTCGAAAGTACTAAACAATCATTGGTTGGATAAATTCTCCTTGTCTCGGGTAAGGTTTGTCGACTGTTAGTTGAATAACTCTATTTAGGACGGACGGAGGTGCTTTACGTTTCTTACCTTCCTTTAGGACTCCTGTCCTATGGAGTACGTAAGTTTATCACAGCTGTCAACTTCCCTCTGTTAATACTACCACACGGTTACTTGCGTAAACTTTTTAGATCGTTTGTAACTACACGTCTTATTTGAGATCCACCTTATATCAACAGGGCATTGTTTAATTTAAGTTAAACTTCACTTTGCAGTTAGATCCTAACCTTTCTCTTAGGTCAACCTAAGTTAACCTAATATCTAATTAGAATTGTTTTAGGTTCAAGGTATCATGAACAAAAGTTACGTCCCGTTAAAAATATGATTTTTGTACTTGTTTATAATCCGAGCAAAAATAACTGACTTGATACTGCATTAAGATGCGTGTTGAAGAAAGCAATTTGATTGCATGATGAAGCTACGGGGAAAGCCTTCATTGTGACGTCATACTAAGACATCACAACACAACAGAATTTCTTTGCATTATACCAATTTTCTCATTCTAAATACAGATTCTAAACGTAATAGCGAACGAACTGTTAAAAATATAAATAACAATTTTGCAAACACGTCACTTATGTACATTTTATCGTTGTGGCATTAATTAATTCAATTAATCGAAACCAAAAAAAGTCAGTGAAAATCGTACGCAGGCAACAAATATTTAATTGGTGCAAATACTTTGTTTGTGATAAATAACGCCAATTATATATTACATCAATTGATAAAATAACAACATAAATTTTAATTTATAAACAAAACAGACGTCAGTGTGGCGGGATGACGTATAATAGAGATAATTTAACTGTAAATTATGCAAATAGATAATGATAATGTTATTAATTAACGCGAAGTGGAACAGTATTGGTAGGGGATTGTTTCTATAAATAAATAATCATCGAATATAATTAAACAAGTGCAGTATTATGGGGGAGGCCTACGTCCAGCAGTGGACAACAAAGGGCTGATGGATGGAGTATTATACATTTCACCCCAGAAATATTCAATTGTTCGTTCGACACTATCTCAAATTAAAACCGATGTACTTTATATACGTTAACACTATTTTTTTCATCATTGATCCATTTGTATTAC
>DWNJ01001990.1:0-11122 GCA_018250275.1 Udranomia eurus
CATTTATTTTATTTTCATAATAGGGTCCTGAGATGATTCTATTAATTAGAGGATAACTGTAACATCTTTATAAATATATATGTAATATATAGATAACATATAGACAGACATTCGACATAGACAGATAACATTTCGTTTCTCACAACATATCTCTCAATTGTAAACGTTCGCTTATACTAATACTAATACAGTATACGTAAGTACAAATAATTATGAGTGAAATGAGGACAATACATTTGTATAATAACAATTACAGAAATAAGCAGTCAGTCTAAGTCTACTAAATGTAAACATGGCAAATACATGCCTTTTCCCAAAAATAGGAAAGACACAAATATCCGTATTTTCTACAACACCGCCATAAAACATTACTCAAGTCTTTACAGAGAAAGCAAAATAAAAAATGACAGCAATTTTTTTACCATTGGCACAAACTATAAGTCTCTTCGTTAGATTTATTTATATCAATAAGATATACTTAATTTAATTTAATGTCTTAGTCAAATAAACTAGTTAAACTTAATGGTTGCTTTCCACAGTAAAAACTTCAATATCAGAATTGTCCTATCTTAGCTTCAGTTTCAGAAAGGGAAATAGGAACCATAATTATGCTCTAGTAGAACAAAAATTGTCAACAAATTTTAGTTTAAAAAAAATGTTCATAGCTGTAGTGACGTAAATCACTAACATGACATTAAATAGAAGAAATAAATCAACGGTCAGTCAAGGATTCGTTCCATATAGACAAATTCTATTCAGTGGTAATTCACTTGAAGATTTATACAATTTATGTACTGTTTCTACAAGCGTCTATTTGCTTGATTCGAGTTTCTTACAACTGAATATATGACATATTTTTGCTCTACTAGGCAATCTTTTCTACTCAAGACTATATTGGTATAAACAAAATGACACTCCTCGGTCAATCTTCCTTCAATAGTTTCACATGGTTCCAAGATTTGATATAAGGTCTAAAGAACTTCATTCTCATTGAGAATTATATAATAATTCACTTACATTAGAAGTTAGACGAAGAATCTAACGGTGGGAAGCATAAATGTGCAGCGCACACAAGCACAACAAAATAGATTCATATAGATTTGTTCCTGCTTCTTCCCCTCCCTGCGGTCACCTCAGTGCAGTATCCGCTCGAGGGCGAGCTCGAGGCGCGGGTGCGCCGCGAGCACGCACACGAGCACGCGGTCGCCGAGGCGGGGCGCGGCGCCGCGCAGGCGGCTGCTGTGCACGAGCCCGCTGTTGCCGACGCCGCAGTCCACGAAGCACCCGAACGGGACCACGTTGCGGACCACGCCTGCCAATATAATACAATCATTAATATTAATAATGACTATTCAGATCACCAAATTGCCTTCCGATAAAAATGTTATCCGATCCGAGAAATTTACGATATAGAAGTAATAATAATAAATTATGTATGATATATTGTCTAAATTAAAAATGCTAGAATATGTAGTGCTTGTACATATGAAATAATTTTAGTTTTAGGGGAGATTCAGTAATTTTTTTAAGTCAAACATTTATTAAGCAAGGTATAAACGACAGCTAGAGATGTAATATAAACATTAAAAGTTGTACCAAAAATCAAATATTCACAACAACTTTTTGTGTACATACATCCTGTACGAGTATTATACAGAATCAAAGATACCTCAAAATATTGAACTTACGTTATGTACAATATATATCGTATGAAAAAAATGCTTACCAGTCAACTTAACCCCTTTCTCAATTTGATCACAATCTTGCACAGTCACGGAATAAACTGGTCTGCAGAATGTTATAACGTTGTCTTCATAGGGCTTCTGTTTGAAGGCGCTCATAATCAACTCCAAAGAACTTACATCAGTTTTGAAAAGGGTACTCATTGCCTCCATGTCGATGTTATGTGCTTGTTTCTCTACTTGTTCAGGGAACCACTGCTTTGTAATATCCTTGATGTCCACCCCAATTTTCTTCGCGAATCTGTGGACCGGATTGAGGTTTTATTTTTAATTTGACAGAAATAACTATTCTATTATTTATGGTATTGTTTCTAAATTAAGAGCTTTATCCACAATTAGTGAACTGCATTTTAATACTATTACATCATGCTTTTTTATCATCAGCGTTTCAATTTAAGTAAAATAAAATAAATCAAGGTAATTAAAAGGAAAATTAAACATGGACTAAATGCAGAATTCAAATAAATGAAATGCTTAATAACAATGATGTATTAAATAGTAGTCATGATTAAGGCAATTTCATATTAGTGCTATCCATGAGATAGATACAGATCTGAATTACATTTTACATTTACTTAAAATATCCTACTAAGTTCATAAAACAACATACATGCCCAAAATATTAACATCGCCCCAAAAATACAAGATACGTACAATTTGGCAATATTATAGCTCTCCGGATGAATTATAGTGGTGTCCAAGGGCTCCGTGCCTCCCAACACTTTCAGGAATCCAGCGCACTGTTGGTACGTAACTTTACCAATTCCGGTTACATTCAAAATCTCTTCCCTGCTCATAAACCGGTCATGTGTTTGGCGATATGCGATTATGTTTTTAGCTCTAGTATCGTTCAAGCCGGAGATTCGCCTGAAAAAAGTGACGGTAAAAAGTGCTGTTCAATTCAATATTATAGCACAGAAACGAGAAAATTAGAGAGAGAGAGAGAGTTCAGTAAATATTAGTACACTTTAAGAGCCATTAGTGCAAGAAATTAGTATGACTTAAAATAGTAGATGAATGAGAAAATCTATATATTTTGTTTGTTAAATTTAATGCTATAAAGCGTTATCTCTGTTAGTTAGTACCTCAACATCGCCTGAGATGCAGTATTAATGTCGACGCCCACTAAACTCACAACTTTCTCCACGGCGCAGTTTAACGCACTCTCTAGCAATTTCGGGGGAATATCGTGTTGATACAATCCCACACCTAAATTTTTCGGGTCCACCTGGGTGAAAAATATTAGAGTTAAAAAAAGTTGGTTAGCTTCTTCTTACGCACAGGTTGTCCCAGAATGTGACCTATAAAATGAACCGCCTACTTTTCTCCTGTCCCCGGGTTATGGTCACGTTCTGGGATATTCTGATTATAGAATACTGAAAAGGAAAAGTTTAGAATACACTTGTATAATCTACTGAATATCTATATATTTAAAATTCTGATTGACTCATTGACATATCAACGCAGAGCCTAAACCACTAGGCACCAAATAGGCATCCACTAAGGAAGGATTTTTCAAAATTCCACCCCTAAGGGGTTCAAATAGAGGTTGAAAGGTTAGTTATTTTTTCCCTCGCGGATCTAATACAGTCAGACAATGGTTGTATATATATATTTTTATTATTTATTTAAAACGGAGCACATCACCAAACTTCATGTGAGAGACCAATTTCCACGCGGGCGATGCCGCGAGTAAGCGAGCTAGTTATAATATAAATGTGATAGTAGGATTGTTACCTAGTATTAATAAAGTGTTTATGAAACTTACTTTTATAAGCTCTCCCAAAGGATCTAACACCCTCCTTGCAATAGATAGCGCGGATATTAAATTCGGGTCCATATTTGGATGTTCCTGT
The DNA here is from genome assembly GCA_018250275.1 of Udranomia eurus. Lineage (NCBI taxonomy): Eukaryota > Metazoa > Arthropoda > Insecta > Lepidoptera > Hesperiidae > Udranomia > Udranomia eurus. The sequence continues at coordinate 3,599 of DWNJ01001990.1, forward strand.
AAATAAAATAAATAAGTTGGTCTATTCTATATATCTCTATTCACTTCTGTCACTGATGTCCTATTAGGTTTAGGTTATAACCTAAATAAAAATATCAGGAGCTTCGGAGGACATAATCAAAAGAAGTAGTAAAAGCTGCATTTGGCATTTGCACTTTCGCTCGTTTAAATTTATAACAAATCCGCCTTACTTCCCATTAATGTCAATTAAGGAAACCATGGAAAAAATAACATATAAACTTAAATATATATCCAGATAATTAATCTCCAACGTTAAGATCGCTTGCCTATAGTACTCTGACAGATATATTACATATATTATATGTGATTATAGAGCATGAATTTGCAAAATACAAAAAACTGTCAAAATAAGTTTAAGTGGTTAGTGTGACAAACCATCAGTAAGCAGTGAAACAACGTATGACTAAGAAATACCTTTTGGGCCTCCTTGCTGATGGAGTAAATAGAAGCACCCTGTTCAGGTACAACAATAAGAGGAATGTTCTCAGTTATGCAGTGATGCTTCAGCCATTGCTCAGTCTCGCGGCAAGCTGTGCCGTTACCCAGGCCAATTAATTCCACACTAAAAAATAAATACATGTTAGTATATGTGTAGGCGTGCGTGCGTGCGTTCGCGTGCGTGTGTGAGGGTGGGTGCGTGCGTGCGTGTGCGTGCATGCGTTCGCGTGCGTCTGAGGGTGCGTGCGTGCGTGTGCGTGCATGCGTTCGCGCGCGTGCGTGTGTCCGCGTGTATACTTCTTTTAATTCATTTTTTATATAACTAGAAATATGTATAGTACCAATGTTTTTTTAATGATAATTGCAACTGCTTCACTGCTGGGTCATTTTCATTTTGGGTTAGTCGATGCCCCAAGGCTGGATATATTGTGAATGCATCCAACTTTTCTCCATTACAATCAATGATTCCCACCTGAAAGCATTGTTACTTTGTATTAATAATATAAGTTTTAATTTTGTTGCTATTGAAATATACCACTTCAGGCTAATATGGTTTTATTGATAGATTGTCATTTTCCAATGCTCACCTTACAGCCCGCCTTAAAACCTGGGTCCAGTCCAGCGATTCGCCTATTTTTAACAGGTTCAGTAAGCAGATACTTCTCCGTATTACTTATAAATGTTTTAATAGCTTCCTTCTCCGCGGCCACGTTTAGCTCAGATCGTACTTGTCGGGAGAGCCATGGCTTTATCAGGCGGTTGTAAGCATCATCCAGTCCTTTGCGCACCCATGTACCACTTTTCCACAGAGTTAGGCAATACCTGGGGGAAAACAAATAGGCATAATTAATGGTAACTGAGAAAAAATAAACAAGCCAAGAAAAGTCGCTGCTGTGTTTGTTTAAAAATATAAAACCTTTGCATTGATATTTTAATATTAACTTTATTGTTCTTTTAAGATTTCTTTTAAATACTACTTGCATAGGAACTTAAACCGTAATATTAAAAAGTAACCTCCTTGTTTGAAGGGTGTGCAAATACAAAAGCGTTAGAAGAATGTCCTTAGCATACATTTGTAATAGACTTCAAAATATCGTCATTGTCACACTAAAATCTGCTGTGTGCCAAAAGTATACTTTCGAGATATTGACAAAAAAAAGTTTTCCTGACAAATTAAATATGAAGGTTTAATTTTAAAAGTATTTTATTTCAGAGTAATTGTTATTACACATAAACTTATTTGTTTTTTAAACATGTAAATTTAACAGTTTATATTTATTATTTTTATCAGAGACAAAGAATGTTTTGCACATAGTATATTTTATTGATAGGTTATTATTCAACAAATAAGGCTGTGAAATATGTCAAAATGGTCCACTATGGTCAAAATCATGAAATTTAAAAAAGTGCAGTAACAAACATAGCAGTGTGATATGCATATTATAAACTTCAAAATATATGCTACATTTTGCCATTTGCCATAAATTTGGAGTACAATCCATGGATTACCTCTCCAGTTTATGATAAAACCATTCAGGAACAACCAGTTTGACAGAGAGAATTTTTTCTTCTTCCCCTCTGTTTATAGCCAACGTTTGATAACATTTTACCGCCTGGACAGGACACTTCCAATTGAAATATATTCTGTATGTCTCAGGATCAGATCTTGTGCAAAGTCTCTTTGAATCATCTTCTTTCTTTGTTTTAGTAGAAGACTTTGTCTGGGTGCTTTGTAAAATGAACCTTGTTTCTGTTTTCCTACAATTTTACAACAAAGAATACAATAAAATAATTTTGTGACAACAAATATACTCTACATTCATGTGGATACAGTACGGTATTTTTTATATATTCTTGAAATAATAATAAATATCCATTGATGGAAAAAAATCAAAGCTTTTGCCAAACGGGAATACTAAATGTATAAATAAAAATGTCTATAGCATTAATTAAGTGCCTATATTTTATAAATATAAAGATATAGCACAAACATTTTCTAAGTCTACTTACAGATCTCTCATAAATTGAAGAACTCGAGTGTCTTTGTATATGATGTCTGCGACTATATGGACTATATGAGATTCAATTTTTTCAAGAGTTCCAAGCTCCTCATCATCAAATTTGCAGTACATAGTTAGGTCAATATAGTCATCATTCAGTGCTTTAACTGCAGGAAATTCTAGTCCCAGTCTGCGGGCTTTATCCGCTAATGTAAGAACTTGTGACTTCAATGGTGCATACTGAAAGAATATTAGAAAAGAAAAGTCAAAATCAAAAATTTTTAAAATCTGTTTTCTTACTAGCATGATGAGGAGTTAGTAAACGAGCATGCAGTCTACCTGATGGTAAGTGGTCACTGCTGCCCATAGACATCTGTAGTCAACCCAAGAGAGGATCGAAGTTCTTTCTTAGGTCGAGCACAAATGTGTTGTAAGTTGTAACACCCCCTGATTTGTAAGTTAGAATACCTCAGTTAAGTATGTGTCACCTCTAGGATAGGAAACTATGTAAAACTATTGATACTTGAGTAAACAGTAAAATTTCCAATGACCACTATGATATATGTAGTAGGATCTATAAATAAACAATTATACTTACAATGAAGTCTAGTTCTGAAAAAGATTTAGCATTCAAAATGCTTTTCTCTAACTCTGGTGTCAACTTCTTGGATTTTTTTAAGGCCAATAATACTGATTGTACCTTTTTCTTAAATTGGATAACATTTTGGTAACTTTCATACAGTTGTTGTAGACTGAAAAACGATTAGAATATGACCGTCATGTCAGATAAACTTTAAACATTTTCTCTTAGTCTTTAGGACAAAATAATCAAATAATATCATGTAATATAATAGTAGATCATACTTCCTTTTTGTCTAATGGTGAGCATAAATAGCTGGGCCACAATTCTCTAAATATTGCAGTGATTTATGAACTAATTCAAATTGTATATTGTGCTTTTATGTTCCATAAAAATCTATTCCATAATAAAATTTTAAAAATAATTTTAATTAATTTGTATATAATTTAATATAATTGAAACAAATTAAACCATAACTATCCATTACTTGTAAAGTTAAGGATTAGTTTTGAATCAAAATGCTATGCTAGCAAAACAATATATTGTAAGTGGATTAATCATTGCCAGATTAACCATATAGCAAAAGAAAAAAATTCCAAATGCTTTCTGATAGTAAGATAAGGCAACACTAATTTATTGTGCTACATTTATGAGGCCCTTTTGTTCTCATTCATCATATAGTATTGCATTATCAACTAATTTTGAGGTAGCAATCGAACAAACAGGTCACCTGATGGTAAGTGATCACTGCCACCCATGGACATCTGTAATCAACCCAAGTCAAGATCGCAGTTCTTCCTTAGGTCAAGGTCATATGCGTTGGTACCCCTGAGAACTAAGTTGGGATGCCTCGTTCAAGTATGTCTCCCTGACCACACCCTTTAAACCAGAACACAGTAAGAACACTGAGGTGTAGGTGAGGCGGTGGTGCCTCCGGTTTTAAACCATAGGTTCTACCACAGTTTCGCCCCTTTCTGCCATAATCCAGCCCTGGGATCACTGTAAAATAATTCCATAATAATTTCATATTAGTATTATAAAAATATGAAATATTACCGATCTGGTGTAAGGTGTTCCACTGCATCCTTACGATATCTTGCTATAAAGGGCAGAGTGCAGCCTTCAGACAATAACGAAATGAATTTTTGGGCTAGATGCTTGGATATCTTCTCAAAATGTGAAAGCATGTCAATATCATCCCAAACTTGAAATTCCTCATTGGTAATACCTTCTGATTCGTCAAAGTTAATTTTTTCATTCTTTTCTTTTTTGCTTCTTGCTTTTGGTTGCGTTTTTGGAGGTACTTCTAGTTTAACATCTATTATTTCGGACGGAACCATCTCAGTTTCATTGTTATTCTCAACTATGTCTTTGGTGACCGTTTTCTTGACAACTTTCCTTTTTCTTGATAATGTGGGTTTAATGAATACAGGATCAGACAAATTTTCAGACTGGATTGAGTCATTCATATCTTTTATTGTACTTTTATTTGGCTCTTTTTGGAAATATTTATTTATTTTATCCATTCCGTGAAATTCAAGTATTTCAGTAAACGCATCATCGTTGCTCTCATCTATGTATTTTTTAGTCACTCTCTTTGGCACCACCCTTTTTTTAGATTTCTCAGGTATTTCAGAGGCAACCACTGATCTTTTTGTCAGTCTCTTTCTAGGTGTTACCTTCTCAGTTTCATCGCTAGATTCCTGAGCTTTTCTTTTTCTTATCAATGACTTTGCCTTTTCCATTTTTAAACAAAATTTAACTGTTACTCAAGTTGCGTATTTTTTTAATACATCCAATGTCCGTTACTAACAAAGTGCATTAAAGCAATATGTTTTTATTTAGGCAAGTTGAATTGAAAATGAGTTTAGAAAAAAGTTTAACGGTCGTCCTTCTTTTCAATTCCGCCGCGGCAAAACACACCATATGTAAACTAGATATAATAATATTATAGTGTGCTGTGTGCATGCAACAGGCAGGCACCAAGGTTTAACATATGACATTGACATTTGTGATAATCAATAATTCACCATCAATGACAGGAAAATGCATAGTATAAATGAACAGTGACACTAGACTTCACTTGACAACTACCATAGATAATGTATAGTGCTTTATTTGTGCCACAGATATTATATTTATCGTTAAGATAATAATCATATTACCGTAACCCACATTGCATATTGTGTCATGAAAATGTAGTTGTAGTAACATAACTATAACATTTTTGTATATGTTCTTGGTATTTTATTCACACTTTGGTTTACATTATTGAAGTTTTCACACGGATCCCTAACGTTTTTGACAATAATGTAGGAATGTAGGAAAGGAAAATGTAAGTAAAAAAACATTTAAGAAAACAGTTCTGTACTATTTCAGCTATATTATTATAAAAAGGACTATTAAGTAATTTATTTATATTAAATAAATTCCTATAATGATTTAAGTTATGCCACAGGCAATGCGGCAATAATTTATTCAATTAAAATTAAATATTTAGTTTTTGCATAATTTAATCTTTAAAAACTTTCTTTTTATTGTGTGATCCCATTTAATAAAAACAGGCTGTAACAGATGTTCTTCATACTTTAGTTGGGATTGGTCTGAAACAGAAAATATAACAAGCATTAAATCATATAAGTTCTTACACTAAAATACCTACATATATCAGTTGTAAAATCAAACTATATTGTAAGATTGTTATTATATTTTTTATATAAAAACGGTTTTATTTTTATATAAAAATATCCATCTATCGATCAGCCTTTTGCTGACCCCTGCTTGACAAAGGTAGGGAGGCCTTATTGAATGCTAAGCTTGAAAATAAACCTAAGAACAAACCTAATACTTCCAAAAACTTTTCAAATGTGTCTTCATTTCTTATGACACTAGCTATGTAGACTTCAATGTTATTATTTTTCGTAGAAAAAGTTTTGATTACATTGCATAGTGCTGGTAATATGGAAGGATCATATACTATATCTGCACCAATGAGAATATCTGGTACCATTTCTTGAGGTATATCCTCTATGCAATTCCAGTCAAGCATTGTTACACCTGTAATTGAAGACAAATGTTAGGCTAATCTTTCTAAACCATAGTTGTTGATATTATTCCTATAGAAAATACATAAAATAAACCCGCTTCTGCATAGTGCTGGTAGATACATACATATTATTATTTGCCTGGGCACATAGGTAGATATAGGTCAGTGACAATATTGGCGGATGGCGATAGCATATTTAAGTTTTTTCCCGTCCAAAGAATAATTAACATGTGTCTGCGGGGCTGTGCCTTATAAATAAGTCAAATTTGCTTTAAATGCTTTAAATCTTTCCTTCTTGAATATTAATTGAACAAATCACACATATATTATGCAACTATCATTTTACGACTACATACCTATAGATTTTTGTTGGCCTGTGAACATTGTCATATTAGACATATCTACTTCTTCATAGTTAGGAAAATTTATCATTATATTGTTCTTTATGGCACTAAGAACTTCTTCATGGCAGTCAGTTAATATTAAAGACTGAATGTTGCAGTACTTTGCAATGGCCACACCAGTAAAACCTACTCCAGAGCCAAGTTCTAAAACATTCTTCTTTTCAATTATTTCCTTGTTGCACAGGGCCCAATCTGATAGCATAAATGCAGCCTAGTTATACAGAATAAAGTTATGATTATATATTTTGAATTAAATAATACTCTTGTATTAATTTATAATATAAATTATATGCCCATGTATGTGTCAGAGATGAATTTCATAGAAATAGAAATCCATCCAAAGAAAATACACAATGTGAGATAAGTTTTGAATAAATTTTGCTGAATTAGAATTAGTTAGAATATTAGAATAATTATGTGGGATATTAATGTATTTACATATAGTAAAAAACATAATTGTAGGTACCTCCCAAGTCTTCATTCCAGTCGTGCCATGAACAACCATGTTCTTTGTTTCCTTTATGGTAATTATACTATTAGTATTATCCTCGAAAACATAGTGGCGGTAACAGAATTGATCAAACCCCGATGGCTTCTCCATTTCAGAACAAAGAAACACATATATTTCATCATGTATATCTTGTCCTTGTTCCAAATAGTTTAACAGTTTTTTAAAAAATATTCTACAAAAGTCATTGTTTAGTGGATATTTTTTTAATCGATCCAGATATATTGTAGATTGTAGAAATGTTTCTTGGGCATCCAGAGTCAAATTTTTTACTTCTTCTGTCTGAAATGTATTCATAAAATCTTATTTGCAATTTATTAATCAATGTATCCACTATGAAGCAAATTTTATGCAAGGTGCAAGGGTTATAGGGATGCTCAACTACATGCAGGTCCAAAAATGTAAAGAATTAGTTAACCTAATGATTTGAATATAATCTTGTGAACCACCAACGGTATTCCACAAGCACTAAAATAGGTAACAGGAAATATATAGTTGGCAGTACTAGAATGTAACTTTTTTTTGCCA
>DWNJ01001991.1:0-11121 GCA_018250275.1 Udranomia eurus
TTAAGTTTCTCTTTCTAATAGGAAATTAATTATGATATGACTATTTGTTTTAGATTAGAGTTGTATTAAATTATAACGTGTCAATACTTATTTGGTTTGGCCGGAGAAAACATCCCACCTCTTGTGGCATTGATTTCTTATAAAATAAAATAAAACATGACTTTATCGTCATTATTACATCACCTCATTTTTTTCACCACGTTTTTTCACGTGTGTTGAAAGCCCTAAACTAATGTTTAATGGAACGACTAAACTCGTCTAGATTAGTACGCCGTACGTTCCTTAAGTTTATCTATAAATATCTAATTGAAGTGTCTGTCTGTGATTTCAAAATAGGTTCTTTCAAGGCCAGTGTGTTATTTTTACAATACTAATACCTAAAGAACCATTTTAAACATGTTTGTCTTTATGTTTGTCTGGGATAATTTCCGAAAATACGGGACTGATACTAATGAAACTCGACAAAGCCTTATAATATTGATACTTTTATAAATTTCCAACAGATGGCGGTGTTAATCTGTTAGCTAATTTGTTGGTAACTTAGATAACAGAGTAAATGGCGCTGTTTCGATTTCTCACATGTTAAGTCGGTTAAAACTACTAAGGACAGGGACAAAGGCGGGGACAGGGAAAAGATTTTGAGGTGGTACGAAGTGCACCTGGTCAGCTAGTAATAAATAAAAATATTCGATTCTTGTTTCTCCAGTTACAGAGGGATATGTATACATATAGTTTTAGATTCTAAAGTTGTTTGAGAAAGATATTAAGCTAGCAGGTTTATAAAAGGAGTTAATAAATTGACAGCTAAAAGAAACATTGTCTCATTTCATTGTCTCAGATATAAACTATAAATTATTTTTCCGAACATAAATACATTAGGTATTAGCGTTATGTAAAATTCAATTATAAACAATTGCGTGGGTAGGAGGTTAATGCATTTTTTTGTTAAAACGACTTCAAAATTAATTATTATCTGTGGGCGGTGGATATATCAAGCTTTGCCAGAAACTCTTTGAGAATGCACTAAGTTGATAGAAAAATGAAGATGAATAAAATATGTAATCCATATTTCAGATTTAACTCGCATCGTTTTAAGAGTGTGCGTAGAGGTTAATTAAAAATGTCTGTTTAATCAAGAAACAAGTTGTAAAATCAATCACAGTATTTTGTCGAAATGTCTGTGCCATAATTAAGTATTTAATTTCTGTTATCGTTGTTATTAAATATTAGTTTACGCTCGAGAACTAAATAGCGCGTAATATTCTAAATATTTTCATCTCCCGCGAAAACAGTTTTTCCATCAGCATTCTTAATCCCAGATTCCATTCCTCATAATCCGTTAAACATAATGTTTATCCTTAAAGAATATTTTTACCCATTTGAAACTCATCTCAACGACAGTTCTCTTTCATTTTAATAAGAGACATACGTAATATGATAATGTAGAATGGAAAATCACTTGCTTTGCCGATATTTTAACATCTGCTTGTGCGTAGTTTATTGCAAAATGCAATTTTACTGACAATGATGGACTTGTATTGATTCAACGGAGTTTTATCGTCTTGGGTGTGTTTTTAGATTTAAATGTTAACAACTAACAATTTCTTGATTGTTTTAAAGTGGCTATTTTTCATGTTTATTATCTCGCCGTGGGTTGTGACTGCAAAATATGTTTCTGTTATTGCATCACATTATTAATAAGAAACATTATTTACGTTTGTGTCTACGTCTTGTTAATGTCACATTACGAATGTGATCATATTTTAACTTCTTAATACTAATGATAGAAGTAATAAACGATTTGGACAACGTAATTCGAATTACTTTTTACAGCCCCGTTATTCCTGACGATTCGATGGAATGCCTGGAAGACGTTTAGGGGTCTTGCCACAAATATTGATAATATTTAAACTATTAGCAAAACCTTAAGCAAAATGTAGTAGTAAACACTGCCGCAATTAGGTAGACAAATTTTGTCCCCATTTGGGTATGATGATTGAGACGCTGCAGTTAACAATGAAAATCAAAAGAGTCAAGTTTCCTCTTCGGCACTTGGAGTTCGAGTTCCTTCTAGGTCTTTCTGGTCATCAGAATATACGGAGAAGCATACATGGAGATCTAGACTTTAGCAGTGGGACAGGCGAGGGAATGATCACAATGATAATGTCAATAAGATTGACACCTAAACTGGAGTTAAGTGTGAACCTATCAAAACCAGTTGAGGTCGTGCACCAAATAATGACTGCAATAAACGAATACAATCGTTCGTCCATAGAGATTATGTCACAGACGAGTAACAATGTGAAAACAAAAGTGAATACCTTGTCCTACTTCATCCTAGATGTTACTTTCCACGTTCCCATTAGTGTCAATACTCGTCAAACGAGTTCGTACCCGGGTTGCGTTCAGTGCCTACGCTCTTATTGTACTTCGATTTAAATAGCACATAGAGTCTCACTGGAACAACCAGTCTCCTGTGTAGACTAAATAATCAAAAAATGTTAATTGATTAATAACAACTAGCAAAATCTACAAGAAGGTCGTTTAAGAGACTAAGGATAAAACAAAGCGTGGGCACTGAACGCGAGCGAATTCAAGTCCTCGAAGTTACGAGTATGAAAGCGAAAGGAGTAAGCATTGCGAATTCAGTCTGCATTTCAGTTGGTCGCGGACGAAATGTTCGAAACCGCCTTTTCATGTCCCGAGACAAAGATTTATTAACACATAACATCTGTTTATAATCGGCTCGGATAAATAATACGGAGGAAACGCGGCCGTCCAAACGATTCCTTCACTTGACAGCGATGTTTTAATGACGTGTAGTAAGTTTAAATCTTGCTCGCCCGGATGGCTCCACATGTGGGGTGTCGTTTCGAATTAACTTTTTTTGTCTTAACCCTTTTTAAATTATAGCTCGGATGACGTACGGGGCTATGGGAATGTGCCTACCCCTGTTCCAAGGTACTCGTGTAACCGTGAATGCGTTAGACGCATTCGAAGGTTATTGTCCGTAAATAAAAATGCGGTATTCAGTATCGGTATAAAGGGAATTAAATGGTTATTGGTAGAACTGTATGTGGAAAGAATACTTTAAGGACGGTCAGAGAGCATATTGATTTTTTGTGAACAATCCTATCCTTAACGAATGAATAAGTATTCTCTCTTAGGTTCATCTGTGATTTATTTCCCAACCTATCTTCATTTTATTGGCGATGAGTGCAATTTTTCTTACGAGTTATGTCCGAACCGAAATAACTATACATTCAATCCCTATATAAACGGTAAAAGTAATTTTTGTCTGTTTGTGCTCAAGCAAGTGACGTTGTTATGGGAAGTGCACCGCATATGTTGTGTCGAGTGGTGAGAACTGTAAGATGAAATGAAGGGATTAATGTACATTCACATGTGGAGCCGAGGGTGTCATTACGCTCTTTGTTCGCATTTCAGGGAGCCAGAGGGACTGTCGTTGAGTTGTCTGTCAAAGCCGCAGTTGAAATGTACTAGTACTTTGTCATTCCCTGAAACAAAGTTATAATTCTGTTTCAGCTATGCGACTTTGATAGCTTTTTTCGGGACAAAGAAGTAGAGATTATGTATGATTCAAATGTAGTATGATCTTTATTCTAAATATTCTCGGGGGTTTATTGCAGATGTTCATGAGCGGTAGGGATTTTCCATCGGATGGGTTGCATACTCGTTTCCTATCAATTGTCATAGAAATAATGTATAAAAAATATTCTATACCTAAAAACACGCTTCTGTACAGATTTTTTGATGTAAAAAAAATTGTACCCTCTCAAAATTATCGTACGTATTATTGTTCAAGGTTTATAAAGCTTTAAATGCTCGTTAAATGAGCATAACAGATTAAATATAGTCATTGAAACACCACTGGAGGTTAGTGCACAAAAACAATAGGTCGAGCAATGTGAGGCAGTAGGCTGATCGAGCCTCAAACTGGTCCAGCAAGACTCGCCCCTTCCTGCGCGCCTTGTACCGACAACATCGCAAAGCGGTTTATGTATATTGAAAAATTATAAAATTGATTTGATCATAATAATTCTGAAGTAACAATGTCTATTTTTTATTTCGAAATAATACCATACATTACTGATCTTTTTGTGTTTTGTATATTGTTCGTATAAGCTCTTAATAAATAGCAGGTCACTCTGCGTGCACAATTAAATAACTAATCTAAAATTGGATAATTATATGTTATTATTTCCATGAATTTTCATGTTTATTATAATAAGTGATATTTAAAAGAGAGGCATACCAGCCAAGATTCAGCAACAAAATACAAGAACAAATTGGAGGCTTATTTTTAGTAAGTTTTGATGAGCACAATTATGGTGTATAAATGTAACTGGAATTGTATACGAGGCTGCTTAGATGCTTGCTACTTGCGTTTTAAAAAGCTTTTATAAGATTCAGCTTTACATAAGCACTTATACTCCAATTCTATACAATGACTGCGAGTGAATATTAGAATCAAGAATCGAGAATCGAATGTTTTTATACATTATAAAGTATACAAATACACCTAATGAACGTCATAATCATTTTCTTTAGTCAGTGGTCATCAACGCCTTCAGGTTCTCAGGCTACGGTAGACATGAATAAATTCAGTGTACAGCATGATTTCGGTCCGATACTGAACTCACGGGACAGCGACCGTTACATTAAAAAAATATTCCAAAATGTTGCTTCACATGCGTCTGCGCACCGTACTTAGGGTTCACGGATGGTCGGACCCGTCACCCGGTCGGTAGCGTCGACTGGCTGGATTAAACCCCGACAAACATTACCGATATCACCACCATACTAAAATACCACGTATTGCTAACAAAATAAGAACTAGGCACCGCTGTACGGGCCTCGATACAAGTTTGTCCTGTATATCGAGAATCGAAGGAGTAAAATAACATAATCTACACGAGTTTTTGTGGTTGCTCGCTGGTTTTGGACAATTATTTTTGATTGGTGCAATCCTACGCTTCGGTGACGTGGTGTGATATTGATAAGAACACGATTTAATATTAAATTATTCTTGTGATTATAATAATTATCGTCGAAAGTGCTAAGTTGACACAATAATCTTGATTTAATTCTAATTCCTATATGTGAGACGATAAACACGATTTTATTCTTTATTGTTTGTGTTTTCGTTATGACGTCTAAATTCCTATATAGTTGTCTATTGTCTGATTCTTATAGGGAATTAGAATAGCATTGTCGAGGGCGAGTTACTCCATATTTCTTACACTCTACAATTATTTTTCCAAGAATGTTTCTAACCAATGATTAACAATTTATTTGTAGATTTGGGAATGTTCGCCGCCGGCACGCCGGAAGCACGACGTACGTAGTCACTTGGTATCACTTTTTCAGATTAATAGCTTTTACTATTTTCGAAACAAATAATTTATATTGTGTTTTCAAACTACTTGAAAGTGTGAGAAATTTCAGGCATACCGTCAAATTTCTTACACTTCGAAACGGTAGTTATACAAGACATCGTAAATTCGGTTTTTGTAGAAAAGTATCTTAGCAGAGGTACACCATAATTAAGTAAATAATTTTGGAAATGTGTATATATACATGTGTTTTACGTCGCAAAAATGAATAACACACTTGCACAAAAAAAGGTAAAATGCACGTTACAATGCTAAGTCGAACCGATGTTTTGACTTGTGCAATTTGTTGCCGTAATCGGCCGCAAGTGGTTATTTTAGTTAGATGATTCAGAATCGTTAACTTACAGTGTTGTCCGATCAACAATGAGAACAGGATGCTCGGTAAAAGCTGAGTCACCAACGGTTGCCGGTCGGGTTCAAATCTCGTTCGATTCGCGCCGTTACAAAAATGCCTCGTTTAGCTTGATGTATTTATGGTCTTAGATCTGACTTAGTATTTAACTTGTAAAGTATGCACGAAACATCTAGGTAAGCAGTAATTTTGTCAGTTTATTATCTATATTTAAATATTTAAAAACATGCTATTATAAAAACGTAGGTATATACTAATGAGACTTACTTTTAGAGGGAGGTATTGTTAAAAATGTTAAATATATAATAGACACGAATTTAGATAATTCATATAATCTACCCCAGAATTTGCAACTTTAACAATATTAGCAACAACCAACAACAGTACTTTATAATCTGTGACGCGTGGACATCTGCATCGTTCTCAGCGAGCTTGATGTATTGACAGAATTTTACGCGCGAAAATGTGCGCGGGAATCTTGGCTCAATGAAGACGTTCGCAAAAACCAAACGGCCGTAGACGAATAAAAAGTTTTGCGACACGCACAAACGGCATTCACAAAACGCCCGAGAATAAACTCCGGCGCTCTTTTCACGTCTTTAGCTTCAATACAGAATGCATTATTTCAGGCAAGTGCATTGTCGTAGGGCTGTCAGAGCGAAAGAAAATTATGCCGTGTTTTATGAATGTCTTTGTATTTCTTATGTTTAAATTATTTTTGTTAATATTGACGTTCGTTTGGAATGTAAAATAGAATTTAATTGTCTTATTAAAAGCAGAGAAAATAAATTTATTTTTGTTAAAATACTGTATAACAAAGGATTTACAATGACAAAATTCACAAAACTTAACCGTGAAGATAAGTTATTTATATCAAATTAAACTAAATTGATGCAGTATGAAAATATTTCATTTACTGTAATAGTAAATCTTGTCATGATTTAATGAGAATTCTAATTGAATCAGACAACCCTGAAAGAACAGTGTTTCCACTTTATACATACAGAACGTATTTTGGCGGGACCTCGTCCTTCCTCTGTGACATGTGCGTAACGCACATTTTTATGCAGATTATATATTGTTTATGCCGATAGTTCTCAATTATCTAATGTTGTCTTCGTATCGTAGTTTTTAAACTGAACTACGACGTTATTTCCGAGAAAAACGTTTACTAATAAAATATATTTATTTGATAGATTACGTCACTACCCAAAGACCGAATAAACCATTCCTTATCGTCATAAAAGACGTTTAAATATATTTTTTCATACTCACAAACCAACACCCCTAACCGTACGACAGATCGGTACCGGTTGTACGCACACGAGCCGACGGGATCGGCGCGACAACTTATTTCGGTTCGGGGCAATGCACTTCGCACGCAGCCCTGATCCGCTAGCGGGTAAACACTGGCTCCGATGGGACAACACTTTACCTACAAACTGTCATATGTCATTGTTACATACCATAGAGTATAGAGACTTTGCGAGTCTATTCCTACGTCAGTATAGAGATTGGGGATGTTAGTGAAAAGAGGCCCACAGCCTTGAAACTAGAACACAGCAGCAAGAACACTAGTCTTTTAAGGCAGAAATAGGTGTGGCGGTGGTGCCGGAGTCGAAACATATACTACCTGTTTTACTTTACGTTGCCTACACACTATAGTGTACACAGACTAGGTCAGTCTATGCCTCCGTCAGTATAAAGACTAGGTGTGTCGAACAAGTTAAAAAAGTCCAGAGAGTATTCATATAACGTTTCAATAGGAAGAAAAGCACTGGTGTAGGAAAATATATGGCATGAGTTAAAATCATTCATAATTTTTATCCTAACTCATTATTTAGGTTCATGAACCACTATATTCAACAGTGTATTTTGCTACTCCATGTAATACACATAGTGTACCTATATAACTCACCTAACATGGCACATATTATTGGTGGTATTAGGAGGTATGCGATGGATGTTGTCTATTGTGAGGTAAATCGTTTTTTCGTATGCAGTCGGTAGAGATCGGCTTGGCAACAAAACATACTTAAACACTACTACTAACTATGGCAAAGAAATATTTAACATGTTTTCCTCATTATATGATTCAATGGTGTTATAAGCCTTAAAAGTATTACTGAGATAAGAATAAACCATTGTCTTTACTTATTAAAACACAAAAACTAACGAAGTATTGATTAGTAGATTTTACACTCCTTAGAACTCTCTAATTATCTCAGGAGAGAGCACACTTCGAAAGCAATCTTGTATTTATTTGACTTGGCATAAACACGAATATGAATCATAATGCTTGTAATATCGCTGTCTAAGGTATAATAATAAGGCGAGCGTGATAAATCATCTTTAAAATTAGTCTCCGTGTCTTAGTCGGATAGCATAAGGGCCTCTTGTGATGCAGGCTAGCGAGTACCGACCTTCCCCTGAGTGTGTGTCATCGCGAGATCTTGAGCATGCTCTAAAACACTGGAGGAAATTTCGCTGCAGCATGAAAAAGTTTGGGGTAGACATTTTTAGTTACTACCGCGTGTAAACTAAATGATTAATGCTAGTTTTCGTGTATTAGCAAACTGCTTAGTGAACATTTAACTACCTTCTTTACTAACTTGTTTTTTGTAGCATTAAGAGACGTGTAAATGGAATGATTACAACCCCGGAAGGGTGCGTTAAACAAGGCAAAAGACTCGTTTTTGCAAAAAAAACGGTGTTTAACTAATTATACGGGTAGTATATTAATTCTAAAGGAATTCCACGTTAACGTAATATTTCCGAAAACATGTTTTTCTTAACAACGTTCAACAACATTCTTACTTTTTCATCGTCGTTATCCTGTTGGGGTCGCGTGGCAAAACGTTTGAAATCAATACGGATAATCTGTACTGATGTTTTAAATAAGACAAAATTAAATTAATCTTGGTCTTTATTCGGACAGGAAAGCACCCGTGTGTCCAGAGTGTCGCACGCTACCAGGACCGCATAAGCACAGTAGCCCTGTAATCTTTTAAATTTTCAGAATAAATATAATAAATCTTTTAAACGGTTTCGGGTGTAATTAATGGCGTGTCCGCACACTCGCAGCGACCGAAGAATGGCAGTAAAGGCAATAAAAGTTTAATACAGCCGATGTAACATGGTTGCACTTTGTTATTCCTGAAATAAATGGACTGGACGCTCCACACCTAAATTGTATCGCAACACGAAAAAGCAATTTAAAACATGCTAATTAAAAGCGTTCTAAGCGAGTTATGGCTCTATGTGGATTCCGATGCAAGGAATTTATTATAAACCTGCTTATCGATGTAATAAAGATAAATTATGCCCACTTGAACGCATCCTTGCATGAATTTGAATCTGGCGAGATGCGCCAAAACGAGCTTATTAATTAATTGTATATGCAATCTCAGATAAATATGTAAACATTAAATATAAGTGACTTTTAGAGTTGAAGGGCATAAAAAGCTACTCGGTTTTTATATCTTACACTTGTTTTGTAACCCTACTCCCCCACAATCGGACGTACGTTTTTAAAATTGAACCTTTTAGGACATACGCTATAATCCGCTACTCTGATTCCGATAAGATGTAACGACTATAATATGGTGGCGCGTCCGGAGTCGAACCGCAAAAGGTTCTACTACCTTCGAAACTTCGTTCATCATATATGGCTGTGCCATCTATGACCTTCTCTGTTTCTGTTGCTTACTTGAATATCATCATCAACAGATCATCCTGGTAATCCTCTCTGGATTAAAAGCTTGCTATTAATTATGTAATTCTCATATGTTTAAAATTTTATGAGGAACCTGGATTTATGTTCCTTGTCCAATGGAACAATTATAAGTTGTTATTAAAAGGAAGAGTATCTTTAAAGATGTGCATACGCATTTTAACCTGGTCTTTCGGAGTAAACATCGCAATTATCCGTTGCGCAATATCTACTCAATATTAAATGGTCGGTTCGTCACCGACACAGTATAATTTAGTAACAATGGTTATCGGATCTTACGATCGACATGCTCAGTTTAAATCTCACCTATTGCACTGTTGACTTTCTTCCCACTCTTAAATCAAGCCCTTGGATCTTAGCCCTTGGACTTGGAAGGGTTGAGAATAATATAAATTTAGAGTATTGTTACAAAATGTCTTAAATATATAACTATGTTATATGTATGTGTATCACGAAGATCAGTCTCAATTAAGCTAACTAATGCTTTTATTTCTAGAAGCTGAATAATAAAAGAGTTTGTAATAGAGATAAATGGCATAGTTTAACTACTATAAGAAAATTCTATTATCGTTAACCCAATTACGATTTTACTGCCCAAATGGAGATTTCACAGATTCCGTAATAAATTCTTAAGACGACAAAATAAACAATTAGATATATTTGTGTAGCGGTTCAAGAGTACGACCATAGACAAAAAAAATTTGCTCTGTTGGGATGTGTTTGAGTGACTACTTAACATACGTACTAAATGTTCATGTGCTAAAAACAAATAGCTAGCATTTATCGTCATTAAAGCATTGAATGTCTATTCGCGTACAAAGCCGGGTTTAGAGGTCACAGCAAATCGTTTATAGGTGTATACACAATCCGATAGTCGTGACACAAACGGGAGCGGCTGGAGTGTCCTAGAGGACATTAGCATTTGTCGAGGGGCGACGCGGACGGAAATAGCGCGCCGCGTCACCGATGCGTCGTTGCTTTATGGCCAGTTATTGCAAGCCTCACTCTAATTACTCATTGACGCCATTTTGAAGATTCGCGAAACGTCACATTTGGCGCGAAACGCATATTATATAGCGCCTAATTGACGTGTCGTGGCACAGACTAAATATAACAAACATTCTGATCACAGACTCATGTTTCTATTATTTATTCATTCTATGCCCTCCAATGTACGAAAGTACGTTTGAAACGCATAATTTGCGGGTTTCATGAACTTGTTTGTGTTTGGTATAAAGTGATTTATTTGACTGGAATCGTTTGTTTTAATATAAACGATACCTCACATCCAAGCAAACAAAAAAACAAAAGTAACTGTTAGTGGGTATATCAATCATGTGTAGGAAAATTATTGACGCAATTTCGAACGTGGCACAAAACCTATTATAAAAACGATAGACACAGGCGACCTCTAAACGAACTTTATGAATAATAATGCTGCGGCGAATAGGTACGGGTTTGATGCATTTCGAATGCATTGACGTTTGAATAATATGTTTTAACCTCTTATTAGCAACTGCATTCGTGCACTGTTGTCTTTGTTGTCATGTGAAGACGTAATTATGTTTAAATGGACTATACTAGGGCTACTTGACTAAGTGTAAATACATTGTAAAAAC
>DWNJ01001992.1:0-11119 GCA_018250275.1 Udranomia eurus
AAAATAAATATTCCTTCTCTGATATAAAAATTTGATACCTACACGGTAAACTCGGTGTAAATTAATTTAATATCCACTTTTTGAAACTTAAGGTGTGTTGGAGTCTAATTGGGTCAGTGGGGAATACAAGGGTATCAGTCCCCAATAAATTTGACACTTTACGCAATGTTCTTGTTGTCCAAATTCTAATCAAAACGAACAAGTAGGAATGTAGAAGGTTAATTAAAGTAATTATTTGATAAAGGTACTATACATTTTAGGAAAAACTGATTGTGCAATGGCAGATTAGTGAGCCTAACGATCTCCACGTACAATATCTACGTACATTTAGAAGTTATTAATGTTATAAATTATAATAATACAAACAACATAACTGTTATTATTTTTATTTTTTTCATCTATTAAGTGGGTCTATGTTGTTTAAAAATCTAGGTATAACGAGATATTTTTCATCCCCTTTTTCCAACTTTAAAGGTGGATTTTCCGAAAAGTTTGTTAGTATGTTATAATGATGATGAAAATATAGATAGTATATCTGACATAATTATAAACTTTACTTTCTTTTTAATTATTGATTTTAAATTTGTCACGTCGTAAATATAAAAATGACCTCTGTTAATGAAGTCGATGTTCACATCAATTATAATATCATTGTGGCCATAAATTGATCAATAAATGGTCTCAGAGTCACCAGGAGCACAGGTCGATGTAGTGGGTCAGCGCTTCACCCATTCGTCGGTAAACAAACGGCCGGCGCGGGCGTACCGCAATTAATACCAAGGTGCGTGCGCAGCTGACGGCGCACCTGCCGCCATCTTTAACATTTCTTTACCTTTTTTTTCGCCATCATTGGCCTATTTTTTATGGCGCAAGATGGCGGTGCAGCTGACGCGAGCCTTTGAAAAGCTTTGTTATCCATTCATTGTCGTAATTCTTGAGGCGATGTCTAGGATAATAAGGACAGTCAGCTGTCTTGAGTTTGAAAGGTTTTGGCCAGGTGTGGGTGCACACACGTGGTGTCTCGAAATCTGATGTAACAACTTTGTTCGTTTTGGGTGAATCACGCGTAACGAGATCCATTGATGATGTCTTAACTTGTAACAAGCGTAAGAAAAAAAATAAAAATAAAGCGAAAGCGTAAAGAAAATAATACTTATCTTTGTACTACCTTAATATCTTTGATGATATAATAACTTGTTTGGTATTCGCTAAAAATAATACTATAGATTGATAGATTGTTTTATTTAACTTTTATTTACAAAGGGCGAACTTAATGTATAATGGCATTATCTACCAGTCAACCCTGGGTGATGTTGAAAGTATGTGAAAGCATTAAAGCATTAAAGTTAATAAAGAATTATAATCTAAGCAAAGAAAACAAACGAATTAGAAATAACTAAATTGATTCATTTTTACCGACTTAAGGGAGAAAAATGTAATTCGTCCATTATTTATTCATTGATCCACTTATATGTATGAATTATATTTAGTCGCCTCTTCGCATTTAGTATCCCTAATATATCCCATAAAGTATCTCCTATAATTTTAGAAATAAGAATTTTGGGCTAAGTTGTCTTAATAATGGCGTTTTCCATTGGTTAGCAAAGATCGGAACAGCAAACGGAACCGCTAGCATACCTCCATAATGAAGAAAATTGTGGTGACTGAAAAATAGGGGCTGCATAGATTCGAATGATATCGAAATGATTTAACAATCTTAATAGACAAATTTTATGTCGTAAAAACGTCACTGATGAGCCGTATAACAACTAGTAATAGAGAGTATTTTCGCTTAAAAAAATTAGCCTAGGGTGGATTTATCCTAGGGCCAACAATTTATTTAAAACAAATGACTCATACAATTTAACTGACATTCAATCGATGGCGATTTTTTTCGCCGACATTGGCAATAATAAAAACGTATGCACCCACTCGGCGACTCGTTATACAACATTGCAAAAGTCCCTTGACTTCAGATACCCACCTGCTTTTGTAATTATGTGTCTACATACTAATAACATAGCCGTGTGTTTACGTGCTGAGAACAAAGGAGAAATTGGACCAGCCTTCTCCATTGCGCACGCAAACAAACATTAAGCTCTCTTTCGAAAACTTTTAGGTCCATTTTGGTGAATCAACTGACCCAAATTAGTTTTGTGTTGCGAAAAAATAAAAGCGACATGTTGAATGGCAAGTTACACATTGAATCGACATTTCAAACTCTTTACATTCGTTAAAGTTATAACTGCGTTTTTAAGTCGTTTAGGGCGCTTAGGACAAATACCAAAGTACTTTTCCAAGTACCTACTCACGGTAATGTGAAATGGTAGTAGAGTGAACTAAAACGATTTAAAAGGGGTTTGTTCAATAATATATTATGTCGTCAAAAATATCAAAATTAATGTTTATGTAGATGAATACGCTGACCGTCATAAAGTCATAAGTAATAAGTATTGTATACAATAATAGAAATTTAATTCTGTTTATAGTTTACCTACTTTGGAGTGACTCTTATGAGAATAAACCTTTTTTGCGTTGTATTTTATCTTCCATTAAGGGTCGATTAATCTGTTCTACTGATCGGTTTTCGTATATTAGATTAGTATCGAACGATAAAATATTCTAGATTGGACTGATTGGAGATTTCGGTCGTAATTGGGGGTTACGTAATACAATTTGTTTTCGGTGTTATTCTGTTAATCTGTGTTATCAATAACAAGTGTAGGTAATACAAAAATGTATAAATAACTAAGTATCAGCGTAAGATACGCATTTTATACAGGTAACGTCACTAGAATTAACAGTATTCAAGCCGAGGCTCAATCTATTTGGTATACTTTTCGGAACCCCTTTAAATCAGACGGTTACAAACCATGGAGAAGCGTGTGCCATGGATCGATGGTAGGCCCTCAGAGGAGCACCCTTGTCGAAACTAGGTCATGCACCCCCATAGCGCCCTCGCTACCAGGGCATTAGAAATTGCCGGAGGTGTTTAAGATTTATACATACTGGAAACGCTGTGTGTAGTAGGATTTTGTAAGAAAATGTTAATGGATTTTAGGCTTAGTAAAATGTATGTATTTTTTGTGTTTACGTACAAAAATACTTAATATTTATTATTGTAGGCATGTTATGTCCACTAGTAGCATCTTAAACCAATAAATTAAATAACTTAAGTAAATAATTATTTATACGCTACGCAATAGTAGATAATCACAGTAGTAAAAGTTCAATAATATATGTGTTGAAGAATTATTATAATCTTTATTGAAAACACAAAGGTCCTATATAAGCTTAAAAATATTTCAACTCCATTATTTCACCTAAGTGCGTGCCGCGAAGTCTCCAAGTTGTTTAAAAGGTAGGTAGTACTCAGAGAACTTACAAAAGAATTAAAAATGTTTTGTCGTAAATGCAGCTTGTGCCTGCAATTGTGACATTCCCATTGTGCATTTATTTTTATTCTATTCCTTAATGGCAGCGCGGTTTTCCTGCTATGCTTTCTATTCTTTAAATAATTTTATAATATCAGGAAACGTTCCTAAAACCGGAGAGGTAAGAGTTGTCGGTTGGTAAGCGATGGCCAAATGTGAATTTTTGGTTCTTGTTTTAGAAAATTACTTACAGCGCCTAACTACTGCTTATACAGGATCTGCTTTTCGCATTCGGATTATGTAATAGGTTTCCGTCGATGTGACTACCGTTTAATTTTTGACGATCAATATATGCAGGGCCCCCGCTAACCCTTGAAATACGTTCCCATTTTTCTTTTCCATAGCTCCGATCATTTTAGACCATTGAATATTATATATTACATAAAAAGGAACTTCTTTTACATAGTTTTAACTTATGAACATGCTTATATCTAATTGCATTAGTCTCGTTTCATGGTGTTCTATCGGTGCATGGGTCACGGGTCGAATTGAGGTCAGGGTCTGAGCAACCCCTGGTGAACGTCCGCATTGTTAAGCACTAGGGGAATTTTAACATACTAGGGATCTACCCTACGGGCATAGGGTAGGTGCCCCGTTGTGAGCTTTCAACCGAATTAGGTCATGCAGGAAGTAGTCCTAGTGCTTTGTCTATTTTTATACCATACACCCTGCGTACGATAGCACCTGTTTGTAATGGAGATGAGGACTAGTATATAACACGTTTGCAAAGAGGAATCTCCCTTGACTCTACATTTGTCACAGACTTAATCAGTGTTCTTCTTCAACTGTTTCCAGCAAGACCTCATGATATATTGGTTAGTTGACGTCAGTCTTAAGCAATGGTACAGCTGAATATTACAGCTGGACATCAGGTTATGGATTCTCCTATTCAACTAAAATAACCCATATTCCTAATAAATAAAAGATGAAAAGTCGCAGTTATTAAAAAGTAGGCAGGCAATGACCTTTCGCACCACAAGTCTGTAGTTATAAAAATGTCACCATCTGACTATAGAAAGGCTAGCTGGGATACAAATGTGACTGAACTCGAATGAACTGCGTGGTATGAGCCACAATTATCATTTCAATAGTTGGTACAAGTATATTCGACGCCAGGGTAATGACTTAGGCTAGGGCAGTGGCAAGGTAATGATGTTCTAAGGAAACTAGAACACAATAATTACTGCACAGGAAATTGGTGTGTCGAAGAGTATTCGTGGTTTATGGCTAGCCCCATAGCTTTGCGTTGTTAAAATGTTACCGTTTCACGATTATTACCCGAATAGAACTTTTATTTTTTTTAACAAAAAAAATAAGAACTACAAAATAGTTTGTTCTAAACCTAGATTGGTGTTTCAGGGTATTTTGAAAATATAAAGGTATACCAGAACGAAATACGGTAAATAACGGTAACGGTAAATAAAAGAACCTTTTACGGTTCAACTCCGGAGGCACCACCGCCACACCTATACCTGCCTTATAATCGCAGTGTTTTACCTGCTTTGATCTGGTATGGATGGAACAGGAACAGGGGATTTATTCTGAATCGTTACGAAGTGCGCCAGGTTAACTAGTTTAAAATAAAACTTCATCACGCTATTTCCTGGTAAAAGGACTGAAGGGTTATACTTAGTAAATTGGAAAATTATTATTTACTAAATTATTATCAGGAATCTTATCAGGAAAATGTACGTGTTTAATGTTTAATCGAAGATGGTGCAATTAAATGATATTAAGGTTTGGTTTGTAGTTTTAAATTAAATGTGGTTGTTCATAGGGCACAACAATTGTAGACTGGACTAGCGTGTAAAACCACAATCTACAGATTTCTCTCAAAACTGAGAGTCTTGCTTGCCTGACCGTTCCAATTAGGCAATGATGTATACATATATGGTCGACCTAAAACGATTGATATGCGTACTGAAACATTTTTTAATTAAAAAAAAAAATTTACCAACTCAAGGTTTCGATTTTACCGCTGTTTTGTACACAGAAGGGGATATTCTAGTTATGACCCCAGGGACACCTATACAAGTCCAAAACACGTAAATCACTCGCGTCATTTAGAGGGTCCAGTTCGTGGCAAATGTGATACCATCTACATTAAATGAAATTATAATACGACCTTGGCACTCATGCTTTGTAGCTAAAAAACACTAAATTGGGTTAAGGGCACAGTTAATATTATACGTTTTTAAATTTGTTATGAAAAAAAGATGAAGTTAAATGATTATGATGAGGTCGATAGATAATGTATTTTTTTTTTATTGTATTTTTTTATTTAATTCATCGATGTTATTGTTTATTAATTTTACTTGAAATGTTGTCCTCTAAATATTATTATTTTAGATTCAAAAGGTTCATTAGTTTTTATTCTTTATAATTGTAGGTTAAGGCTATGTTACTTTAGGGTAGATTTAGTTTTAAAACAAACTCTAGGTACATGGACATAAACGATTAGGTGGTTGAATATTTTATAGCAACTTTCAAGTGTAATTTCCAAGTGGAATTTCCACTAATAATGACGCCAGAGGAAAATCCAGCTATTCGCAGTCGTTGCTGTTAGCTTAGTCATACTCTGTGTTAATGTTATTAAATTTGGTATAACGGTTAGCTTTTGTTCG
Organism: Udranomia eurus; assembly: GCA_018250275.1. NCBI lineage: Eukaryota > Metazoa > Arthropoda > Insecta > Lepidoptera > Hesperiidae > Udranomia > Udranomia eurus. Next base: position 6,059 of record DWNJ01001992.1, read on the forward strand.
AACCGTCTTTTTTTTTCAAAATTCCTGCGACTTCCTTATAGATCGCGGATAAAGAGTTTGACAAAAATTGTATTGTATTTAAATTGTATTGTTATTCTTATGGATAAGTATCTTAATGTATTGTAATTCCATCACGGAGGTGCATCCAATCTGCATCAATCGCGACGGAACTTTAAGGATCCCCGGTTTGGCATATCAGTAACACCAGCAGGGTCACTAACACGAGACTAAAAGGCCAATACTTTAAAGTTAAAATATGTGGGAATGGGGTCTGCTTTAGGCTTGAAGCCTACTTTGTAGGATGTAGGAAATCTGACCCGACAAATAGCTGTTCAACGTGTTCGAAGGATTTCGGAGGATCTGATAAATGGATTGACGACTATAAATACATTTGGTGATGAGTTTTACAGCTGAATCTAGGGCTAAGTACTTCAGAGTATAGAGAGAAGCTCTGTAGTAATTATGGTAATAGATCCAATATCGTGATTAAACGTATATTACAAACTTTTGAAGGTGTAGCTACGGTGTTCTGCTTTCAAGGGCATTTTACCACACAAGGAATACACACTTAAACGAAGCGTTCGAGACCTTAGTCTTCAGGGGTAGCAATGCATCTGTTGGGTAGATTAAAACTGTCCACGGCAGCGAGCATTTATCATATGGTGAACTGCATCCTCGTTTGCTATCTAAATGTTATAAAAAAATATACAAATAATCGCAACCATTTGCTCATTAACTAAAGTTAGCACCTCGCTTTATGTTGATAGATATTGGCGCTACCCGTAAGCACTGAGCAATAAGTTAAAGCCTACATACAGGATCATTAGGCAAATGAGCTTGGCTGTTGTCCGAATGGCGCCTGAGTCAACGACCTGGGCTTGTATCGAACTGATTCTATTCGGTATTCCCGACCGCGGCAATTAAGGGTTGTTTGAACGACCTGTTATACGTGCTCTTCTTTACAAGTATGTTCCGATTAATTTAATATAATTGTAATTTGGGAAGGTAGTATAACGGCTTAAGGCTGCCTTTAGCTACAATGGTTTTGGGTGCTTTAAAGATTGGTTGATAATAAGGTTGTAATAAAAATATGTATAGGTACGGAATAAATTCCGATTTTCATATTGTTTTTTGCTTAAGTTTGTAGTGTCACCTAATAAATAAATTCCAAGTTAACAACTGTACGAACAGGCACCTTAAAGGACGACACGTCTCTTACGTCCCATCAGATAAGATCATGAAAATCCGGAATAAAAGGGCGATTGCTCATATCAATTAAATTAAAGGATTACGTATAAAAAGGGTTGGACAAGCGTTCGTGTGTTTGCAATGCGTTCTACATAACACAAATCACTACACAATTACGTGATACGATAATCCTGTCCTATTGGTGTCATCGACCTCAATCACGGATACACAGTCTATGTCAGGGTGGTGCGTTTGCACACAGCTGCAACACGTTCATTGCGTTGATGATTATTGATCAATCAAGCCTGGCTACGCGGGCATCAATATGCCTCCCTAGTACACGGGGGATGGGTTTTTAAATCGATATACGATGCACTATGATCCGTTGATTGGGAATGCCGCCATATTTCTTTTTAATTGGGGGCAATGCGGTTGTTGTGATTTGTTTCAGTAGTTCCACTAGCAGCGTCTCTGTTCGTCTTTTGTTAGTTATATAAGTGCGAGTGAGATGTGACTGTAAAAACGGTGCTTACATCACTCTCTCTATTGCCTTGAGTCATACTCGTTAATGTAAATCATTTCATTCAGGGCTATGTTAATGACAACACAAACAGACACCACCGCCACACCTGTTTCTGCCTTATAACAGTTGTATTCTTCCTGCTGTGTTTTGGTAAAGGGCTGCTAAAGGGTGTGGTCAGCGAGACACACTTAACCGTCTTAGTCCTCAGGGGTAGCAATGCATTTGTGGTCGACCTAAGATAGAACTTGGATCCTGTCTTGGGTTGAGTACACATGTGGATGGGCGGCACGTACCATCAGGTGAACCGCGATGGGAGATAACTCGTTTGCTATCTCCCAGTAATAAAAAAACAAAATAACAACAGTTTGCTAATAGTGTTGTAGAATAGCGCTGGTTAAAGTGGTGTGTTGACAGTAACAAAGAGACGTGCAGCTCTAACAAACGACGCCACTCGTCATGTCCGAATGCGCGGAATGGCCCAGCCAGCCCTGCGCAATAACGGTGATAATATATCTGAAAATATCGTTATGTAGATCACATACAGAATGGGTCTTTGTGATTTGACTACCGAGAGTCAGTTTCATAAGGATTAACTTATTTGTATAAGGCATTTAGTTTATATGGATTGCATATGCTTACTATATCGTCGTTGCGCGTGCAAAACGGCGGAAGAGCAATTTGTGAGAACCGCGTATTTGCATTTTCACGATCTTACAGGAAAAATCATTTCATTATATGTTACAGACTGATCTTTGTTTAATTTTGAACGTGAATTTTTCTGTAATATAGTTAGATTATCTGTAAAGTTACTCGCCTTTTGCCGTAACATGACCATATCCAAGCATAGATGTTTGTAGGATACAATCGGTGTCATTAAATTTGATTGATTGATAAATATGTAAGAAGATTCTGTAAAAAAATCGTCGTATTGTATTATCCACAGAATAGGAATATTCAATGCGTATCTGTTAATCGATCGTAAAAGAAATTCAGTTTTATATATTCTTTAAGCCTTATGTTAATACATTTAATGTCAATTCAATAGGTATAATACATCATTGAGGCAGGACGTTGCTTAGTTGAAATCGATCTTCTCTAGGGAACCCCGGCGGCTCTGGTAAAGCGCACAAAGCAAACCACGTTACGGTCCTTTGAACAGATACATTGCGAACTCGCTGCACTTTATGCTAGCCGAGTACTTCGAGCTAGGATTTTGAAGCGAACTTATCGATTTTGTTATCATGTTTAGAAGGTTGTTAGAATTCACGCAAATAGCAGCACGGTTTCGGTTTAAGAAGTTTGAATTGCATGATAAACCCTTTTTACAATCTCTTGTTTTTTAAATCTGCATGACATAAATTGAAAAGCTAATATGAATAATTATTCATCATGTTATCAGTTCTTATTAAAAACATTTATTCCTTATTAAAATTTGCTTCCGTTTTTAAACCTTTTTTAAATTTTCTCTAATTATATAGATTTGACTTTCTCATGTTTTTTAATCTTCTTGCCTCTGCTGTACTCTTTTAGATTTTACTATTAAATATATTTATATTACATGAATTAAGCGTACCTATATGCCATCAGATTAATAGCGGATCGTTGCGAAGTAGTAATAACCCATTTAAATGGCATATATGTCCGCAAAGTAATGTCTGATATTATTAATTAGAATTTACTATTCTCTATAATATGATATATTTTGTCACGTTAGCTTCGCTTGCAGTATAGTGGGGTCCAGATATCGGCGTACAGATCAAATATTGACACGTCGTCTGCGCCCGCCGTCTGACTCACCGTAATGGGAAACAGCCCGGACACCTAGGATGGCTGTGGAGTTCAACAAATGGACGTGCAAATGATTATTTATTCACGCCCGTGTTCGATGAACTGTTGGTTCTTTGGTTTGATAGCATCATATTTGATAGCATATCCTTTCAATCCACTTGATGTAAGTGCTCACTGCCGCATGGTTATCAATCAAGACAGGATCGAAGATTTTTCTTAGGTCGACCGTAGATGCGATGCTCTCAAATTATCTACCACCACCAGATTTATTGATTAGTATTCCAAAGTCGAATGTAATTGTTTATGGTCCAATATTGTCGAAAAGCTACTGGACATTAATTTTATTAAGCAATAGTTTTACGAGATGTACGAAGGAACTTTTTGGACACCGAGTTCAAAGAGTATAAAGCATGTAGGCAAGTTGGTATAAAGCACGATATAAATATTTAGTATCACTTCCCGCGTATTTGAGCAATGACAGAGGTGAATCAATCAGCGCGACTCACTAGCGGCAGATGGGAATGCGACAAATTAAATATTTACCGGGGGGGCACGCCGGGAGGCGACGCGAGTGCAGCTAGCCAGGCTGCCTTTGTTGTCGTATCGATTTTGTGTGCAGTTTTCGTTTTGCGAGAAATGCTGTCTGTGGACCTAGGTGAATGGTTTTTAGTACTCGCGTTGCTTAACTACGCGTTGTTATTATAGCAGCATTCTTTTCCAGTTTAGACTGGTAAGACTAGTTTTAGTTTGTAGTAATAACGCATCTGATAGCTAATTTGAGTACATCTTCAAGTACTCTATTTAAAAGACTCGTGTTCATTTGTTTTTTCTACAGTGTTTGTTACAGATAGACGGCAAGCGAAATAAGTAGTACTTACTGATAGTACTGCTGAAAGGTTGCTGTAATCTTCAAAGAGTAAGTAGTATTGTAGATACATAGGTACATTACATAAGGTGTTAAAGACATTCTAACTCTAAGACAAACAACAATATTATTCGTTATGAAATGTGAAGAAATCTGTCGGGATTACGAATACAAGTTATAAATAAAGTTATCAATACCGTAAATTAATTTAGCGTACTTCTTTTAAGTGGCTTCTAAAAGCGCTTAAACATGGACAGATTTGGAAATAGTATCTTATATAACCTTACCAATATGCCTACTATATCATCGCAAAAGTAAATTTAATGGTTTCATTTCGAATTACGGCGACAATACTTTTTGATTGAGTTACGTTCTTCGTAAGTATTTCGCCTACGTCTACTTAATTTGAATAACGTATCAGAATAATATATTTCTACATTATAATGGCAATTCAATGTTCGAATCAGAATACAGCAGCGTTACAATATTGTTAAATACAGTCTCTAGAAATTTGAATCATTTTGTAACTAGCAGGTAATTCGTGGGGCTCTTCATAAGAGTTGCTTCGTATATAAAGCACTTTACACAAGTTATTTATAAAATTATGATCCAGCCTATTTATTCAAAATCTAGATCGTAATGCTAAGTTCACTTAAACCGACAATTATATTATTACGAAGAGAGCATCCACTGGCAC
>DWNJ01001993.1:0-11118 GCA_018250275.1 Udranomia eurus
GCAGTTCTTTGCGGAAACTTTTGGTAGAAATTAGTCAATTTAATCTCCTTCTATTTCTTGAATATAGGTCTACATCCATACTTTAAGATACCAACTTCGTTTCTCAGATAACCTGAATAAGGTGAATCCAAGCAAACGGAGTGTTTGAACGGGTGCCAACTCCGGTAATCATGGCCGAAGTGGGCCAAGAGGCTGCGGTAGAATCGCTGTAAATATAAATTATAGAATCGTTACTGTAAATCTTTATTAAGTTAAAAATATTTTATGCTACGAAACGAAAGTTAACCGTTTTCTGTTTCTTCTCTAACTTTCTTAAATTGTTACAGAGAGCGTAGGTAATTTTATTTTTCTTGTACTTGAGATTTTAGTTCAAAACAGCTAAATGCTTAGATATACTACGTTAGTTTTACTAATTAAAGCATATAACAGCATGCATGTATGTATTTTTTCAATCTGGTACTCAAAGTTAGTTTACTTATAACACCTCATAAATATTTGTAAGTTGAATATCTAATACATAGAGTATTAGATATTCAACTTCAATTCAACCGCAATAATACCTAGAAATTTTAAGCCCTCCTAAAGAGTATTATTCAGCGTCTTAGGAAATAATAAAGTAGGATTGTCCTAATTTGTTTTTGTTCCGACGACTGGACGACGAGAATGATATTTAAGCCAATACATAAAAGAATAACTAACTCAGAACCTTTTAATTATAATTTTCGTTATACATAGGATAATTTGTTACTTTCCTACAAGTTAAACATTATAGCGAGTGAACAAATAATTACAGCGAGCTACAATAATTATCAACGTTAAAATGATGCTTGCAAAATTAATACGACGTAGCATAAAATTACTCAAAATTAATATGAGTACAAATTAAATTGGATATCCCTTTGAAACGGAAACCCATTGGAACAAAATCAAATTAGATGTTAACGGGAAAGCCGAAATGGGCATCGGTTTGATTCAAATGGTCAGACCATTTGTTTCAAAGGGCACAGAGTGTAGGGTTTCATTTGGCACGCGTGCAAAAAGCGCTACAAATAAAGGCTGTGTGGCGTGATGAGGCGTTGCTTAAGCGCTTAAGCGATTTAAGCCAAAGGATTTCACGGCTGACGGATTTCAACGATCCCCGCCTGCGGACACCGACTAGTAGGTATTACGTGTGGGGAGTTGCTTCAAACTGTTGCTATGGCCTTTATGAAAAGGAAGTTAAATGACAAGACGGCGATAGACATTGAAATCTAGGCGAAGAGGTTATTCGCCGAAGGAACGTGATAGGTTTAATGAATATATTTCAGTAGTAAAATCAGATACTCCAATCCATAGAGAGTATAAGCTGTAGTAAAATCAGATACTCCAATCTATAGAGAATAAAGCTTGTCATAGAAGAACTACTCGTAAATAGTTGGTGTTCCTAATATCTTCATTAAATAAGGATTCGAATAAATTCCAAAATTGAATAGGTTTCAAGGTCCAAATAAAAACGTGACATTATAATGAATTCATCAACTAAAAGGTAATTCTCAAATACGATGAAACCAAAAATCATAATTTTGCGATAAGATAACCAATCAATATATTAACTGCAACTGATAGAAACGGTATGTATACACGTAATAACGGTCGTGGCCTGCGGACAGCGCGGACTGGCGGCGAAATTGCGAAACCGCGCGACGCGCCGATATTGTGGACACCGCATAGGATGTAGGATAGGCGTTTAGTTGCAGTGGGTTATTAAACAGGGACCTATATTGCTTGTTCCGAATGAATAAAACATTTAAATGCAACGCTGGTCGTGGACTTTGTGCTCCGACTAAGTTGATATTGTCACACGTTAGTATGTTATATATTTTAGGTTAACAACAGCATTGCTTTGTTCTGGTTAGCAATATTCGTTTCGTCTTGTCTTGTGTGGTTTATGGTTTCTACCATTATCTGCAATCACTTATTTTATATTCAACTTCATGTACGAGAGCACAATGACAAGAGTAATTGTTATTCCGTGAGGTAATGAGACCATACATTCGCTGAAGTCAACACGTGCTTAGTGGCGGATAAAATCGATACCTGCATAATAAATACTAACGAAATAGATCAGATAACATTATAATTACATTTATATAGTATTGAAAGATATGAATTTTGTTTTAACTTACCTGAAATATACATAATTATTCAAATGAAAATTTATGACGCACTTTTCGTAATTATGCGGGTTATGAAAACAATAGCAGATCTACAATAGAATATGTTATTGATGCAAAAAAAATGTTGCTCGGATCGCTACTTCCTACCAAACTTCACAGGATCACTTGCTAGGCCAATCTGAATTAAAAATATCTGACAGTTATTATATCAATCGACCGATAGTTATTTAAAATTTATATATGCGTTAGATTTTCTTAAACTTTCTTATGTTCTGCTAGATATATATTTTTCTTATCTTTCGTAAGCACCTTCTCCTGACAATAATTAACTCAACAAAAAACTGATTAGTGAAATCACCCGTGGTGCGATGACCAAAATAGGGATTTTTATAAATATAATAACGGATAATATTTCGATATCACGAAGAATTAAATAAAACAGTACGCAGTGACGCAAACTGCCATATTTGTTGATTAACCAGTACATAAGTAAGTTGACCGCGCGGTGCGGACGCACAGTGGGGACGTATAGTGTTATACAAATAATTTTCTGAACATAACAGATCGCATGATCAGTTGATGGACGGGTCAACGGATGAGTTTGGCGTTTTAAAAATATAGCCTCTACAGATTCTAGTAAAGAGTCGTAATAAATATATGCATTCACACAATAAAATAATTTTGTTCAGTGGAGGGGCGTGCATTTGTAAAGTGGAATATCTCTACTATCATAGGGTATTTGTCAACAATACCTATAAATTATAACGTTTGACGCACGTCAGATCCTCCGACACCTTGTGGGGCTATAAAGACCCCGCGTTACAACGACCCCTCGCCTGCCGCGTTTATACTGTGTAACGCGAGCTAAGTGAATCAAACTGTCATTCTGGCCGCATTACCCATCTACAGGAAAGTATGCTGAGGATATAACTCTCACCAAAAAAATCTACGAAAGATTTGGCACACTTAGCTTGCGTAGATTTTTTTAACTACTTGTATGTCAACTAGTAATTTTTTATCCTCTTCAACTAAGCTAGTTTTGTGTTAGGAGTGAGTTCACTTCAATAGTGGGTCAATAAATGGGAGTGTGTGAGCTGAATCCGTGATCTTTTGGTCCGGCTCCGATCCTTAAGTCCGACTAATCATTTTGATATCGCCGCTTGAAATACTTGCATTGCAGTCAAAAGGTGAATACAAGAACTTATAAAGCCCCAGTCTCAAAGTGTTCGTGCTAGAGCGGAGAGTAAGGTTTACTTGAAGCACAAACTTATTTATGACCACCAAAAGTATCATTACTGGTGTAATGTTTTCTCATGTCCTTTGCATCATAGTTGACAAATGAGTGAACCGATTTGATCTAGCTTTTTTGTCGTTATATTCTAATTAGTTATGTTTAATTCCCATATAAATTATAAGAAGTTAGTCTTATCCTCACAAAGTCGTCCGACCTACATCTTAGGTCTGCGCCGCTTAATATCATTCGAGCAGACGAACAAGGGGTGCATCTTCAAACCCTCACCTTTTTTCTAAAGCGAAATCACTTCCTCTCTCAAAATACACCTCCAATTTTTCTTTTTCTAATTGCTTTTCTCGAGTACAAGGGAAATGATATTGGAATTGATCTTTGTACAGCGTATAACAAGATTCAATTTCCAGGGCGCCCGAGTGGCATCTTTTTCATTTAAAAGCTTCAGATATTGTTACGCCTATAAACGCTTTAGAATTGGAAAAGTTAAAGCGCGTGTGCTAGATATTCGACAAAGTTGTCAAAGGAGCGACTCCATTAAGGGTACTTTAAATATTATATTTTCCCAACAGTGTGAAAAGACTTTATTATATCGCATTTGTATTGTAAATACATTAATATAATAACATTAAAATGCACTTTAGCTTTTAAGAAAAAAGAAAGGGCAGAATCTGCTAACGATATCAATTCCCCTTATTTACACCTAGAACCCATTTAAAATCTAGACATGTAGTAGGAAAACACAGAGAAACTTGTTCGGTGCTAAGAGTAAGATTATACATAATGTATGTTAGCGAGGATGGTCGGCAGTGATGGATGAAGGGGAAGAGCGATGGTAGTCAACAGAACCTTCGGCCTGCCTACTCTGTCACTCGCACATTAGGTTAATGAACAACTTTTAGGATTGACCTAACCGTGCTTTATCTGCACTAATGCTGAGAACGGTAACGTCGTCATGAAAAATACGTCTAGTCCTCTCTCTACCTCACTTTACTAGACTAATTCTTTTTTTCTAGATAAAAATGTTTATACGAAAGTAATGTTTGTTTATGTCACTGGAAAGAGCAGTATACCAACGTTCTGTCTGTGTGTTAGTTCTTTAGATAATAATAAATTATAAAATATTTATTTAATATCGAATCATTATGAACGCTATCAGTAAGTGATAAAGTGACTCTATTAACCACCCTCAGGTGAAATGTGAAATGAATTTCTTGCTGCATACTGAACTTAAGCTGCATACTTAAGCGGGAACCAATAAAAACTATACTATTCAAATATTACGTACCTAAAATTTATTTATAAAAAAAAATCACGTCAAAAATAGCTAAACAAGAAACGCTACTTACAATTTAATTGCCATAGGAATAAATAATGAGCAGCCATTTTGTGATACAGAATACTCAGGTCACATATTACAAATTTGGGCGCTACCCAGTAGACCCATTTGCATGCAAAACCTACAAAGGATTTGTATAAAATAGTTCCATAAATATATCCTTTCTCGTAAGTAGGTCGAGTTGTCGGAGGGCCGGATTAGTAATTGAGAGGTCTCATATTGCTTCTCCGACCGGATAAACTGCACTTAACTCGATTTTTGTCGAGTATATTGCCTTTCGAATAACACAAATCGAAAGTATTGTGTGGACTTATAAAATGTTCCGTATTATGTGGCATGAATAAGATACAATTTATTACAAATCTAAATTTACATTTACCTTAATACAGCAACCCTTATACGCTACGTCTACTTGGCACAGACCTTTTCCACTACTGGGAAAAGCTTAGAAATCTAGTTGCAACCTTTGTATGGACGAGACCTGGAGTTGGGACCTTGAAAATTCTGCTCTACATTCGCCACTGTATTCAGGGTTCAGTTTTTGTTTATTACAACATTTATTAGATATTAACCTTACTTAGAAAAATACTCATATTAAATGTACAAAAAATTACATTTATTAGATAAACCTGGTAATAACAACACGATCCATAGGATTTATGTACTCATCGCCCGATACAAACGAAATCAGAAAACTTCATTATCGTACTAAGTATCCCTTTTGTTCAAAATTCATGAGACAACTTTACGATGACATTTAAATAGACAATCAAAGTTAATCGTTATCATATTTAGTTTCGAATTTCGATGTAAAGCGTAAAGCTGTTTAGAGTCTACGATTTCTAATGATATAATAATGCAATATAATAATCTGGTGAAGTATATAGAAGATTCAAGAAGTGGTATAACTGCTCTCTTGCCACCTTGAAAGGATAACTGATACGAATAAGAAGTTGTTGTCATTAAAGACTAATGTTTAGGATAGTATTTCAAAAGAAAAATTTCATCTACAAAGGCTCACGCTATGTTAGCTTTCACCATCGAACAGTATATTATACGATACTTCACATCTACAAGTATGTTCGTCACACGATACTACTGAACAAATTTCATGTTTGTTATATGGAATAGTTCATGTTTCACAACTAGCTAGCTAGCTAACTAGAGGTAGCAAACGAGCACGCAGTGCACCTGATTGCAAGTGGTCACTGCCGCCCATGGACTGTAATGAACCCAATATAGGATTGAAGTTATTTGTTAGGCCGACTACAAATGCGTTGCTAACCCTGAGGACTTAGTTGGAACGCCTCGGTTAAATATGTTCCCCATACACCCTAACCAGAACACAGCAGTACACACATCGTTGTTAGACAGGCAGACAAGGTGTAGCGGTAGTGTTTCCAGCGTCGAACCGTACGAGATGTTATTTGATATGTTGTTCAGTTGGATACAATTTTATATCTCTAAAGACATATCGTGTCGTGGCCGTGTCGTAAATGGTAAGAGTTTACAGTTTCAGGTGTAATTTAAAATGCATAAATCTCCTCGGTTCAGTCGGTTCGCTAACTGGGTTCCCCGGGGCACGAACTTTTCCTTTTACGAATAGATAATTCTTGTGATGCGATATGAGTTTATGGAATAAGGCTTCGGTGAGCCTGGTTTTGAGGTTGTCTTATAATAGTCCGTTTTCTTTAAGAAGCTTATAGTTACATGAAAGATGGGCTTGGGACGGCAAATTTGTCTTTTTTTAAATATTTTTATATTTGCTAATATAATTAATGATTTTTTTTTGCAATATTGTTAAAGAATTTTTGATTCGTGATAAAATCAAATTTTATTATTTTTATACATTGATTTTAAATAACGTCGCATATAAGCCACAATATCTGAAATAATAGTTAATTGATACCTCAAATGTGAAGTATACACATATACAACATATTTTTAAATCTTTACATCTTTTACCTTGTAAAAATTACATATTTTTTTACAAATATATACAATTACAGTTTAATTGAATTACCTATGTTTTTAATTTTATTTTAATGTAATAGGACCATACCAGTGTTGTTTTGGTTACGTCAGTTCAAGAACAAAGGCGCGCTGTAAAACTGGTTCTCGATGACGTTGAAAATTAATTAAAAATGTAAAAATAAATCGAAACAACAGATTGAACACTGCTAGTGTTCAATTATGTACAGATTGAACGAATTCCGAAACTTTTTAATTCCGCCGTGGGCGAAAAAAATCTCTAAATTGCAATTGACAAGTGCGTATTCGCACCCCATTCGTCACGCCGTGTCAACAATCGTGTGAAACAGCCCCTATTTTACATTTAATTGCATTTCTTTGTCGATCTCCCCGTTAATCTGAATGCACCCTTGTCGCCTGTCATTGGCCAATACTATAAGAACTCTTCTAGTTTACTTATCTACGAAGTAGTCCAGATAAACAGGATAATTTCAAAGTGGTAGAATATTATACGGTTCGAGTCCGGAGGCACCACCGCTACTCCTATTTCTGCCTTACAACAGTAATGTTCTTGCTGTTGTGTTATTATTATTAATTTACGTTACTTTCGTAAGTGTACAATCCTGATTATGAACCGCCTAAATTACTTCCTAGAATATTTTTCAAAATAGACCAACGATTTTATTTCCAACATTTAAAGAGAGTGTGTAAATGACTTGAATTCAATATTCAAATAGTATAATTGCTTTTGAATAAGTGTTTTTAAGTCAGTTTAACTTTTGTCAGCTTTTTTTTATTAAGTCATTTTCCTTTCATCAACAGACATTTCTTTTGCTAACTGAAAACAATATTTAAACTAATCAGTAATTATAATTACACAAAATACTAACTACTACCATGTCAAACTATGAATCCCTTATTTGATAGTAACAACCTTCAAACTCAAAATAACAAAACCAAGCAACTAAGAAAGTTGGCGGAGCTCTCGTTAAACTGGCCGCGTCTAGACATGTTTGATATCGAAGCGAAGTGTGTGCCGAAGCAATATTTGCGAACGCACTTAGCTCAATAACGTGTGCTTAGGTTTTTTCCTCAAATTGGATCCGTGTTCAATCAGCACAGTAATCAGTTCTTGGAAGCCGGAGTTTGTCGCAAACGACTTCAATCTCGCCGAGACTGTGTTCAAATAAAATTATACCGAATCGCGCCATTCTCATGGAGCGGCGGCCTTAGCGGTCCAAGTAATCGCTTTGATTTTTAAATACGATTCTGTTGTAACGTTTCGACTTGAAGTCCTTTGTTAGTAGTCGTTTTCTTACGTCTGTATGTCTATATCGTAATCGAATTACTTATTTTGGTATTTATTATAATATTAAATACTAGGTGCCGGCTTCTAAATTAAGTGTCGTATTGAAGAGTGTCATTTTGTTACATTTACGTGTTTGTATGTATTCGTATGTAATGAAGTTATATTTTTTTGTAAAATTAAACGTGTAATCAAATAAAATTAAATGTTAACCTTTGCTGCAATATTTCGATTTAACGTCTCATGTCTTTAATACCGGATACATATAATATGAAAATCGACTTTGAAAGAATAAACTTAAAAAAGTTAGCATGCTTAAAGTAATAATGCTCTGGCGTCTTGCTAGGTAAAAATTATAACACAAAATAACATATAACATGGAAGTAACAAGTTAATCGATATAAAAAAATTAACTGCTTTCATGATTGTTTATTAGTGGGCAGCAACTAGAAACAGAAGAATAATCCGTCAAAGTTCCTGGGTACTCCCACAAAGCATACACCACAAAGGCCACCTAGGGGTCTTTAGTGGGTGGAAACTTCACATAACCCGGTATCGCACCCACGGTATCGTGTACCTTTTAAAGGTTTTCCAAGGTACAAACAAAATAGAGAGGATATTAGTATTAGTAGTTTTCTTCTAAACAACATATGTATATGCATAGGTATATGTTATACAATACATACACACAGTTCTGATAGCTGTTTAGAAGTTATCACCAGTAGGTTGTATTTATACATACTGATAGTGTACAACGTACTAACACATCTATACCTACCCTTACACAGCCGAACCCAATAATTGTTGGTCGTCGATTAAAACGCCCTTTACGAACGACATCACAAATATTTAATGGCAGAACGATAACAGACGTGACCCATAACTTATAGCCTGTCAATTGGAATGAAGAACCGAAATATTGATCCCGTGAGGTCGATGACCGCTGATTGCCTTCATTGAGGGATGACTCGAGGTGAACAAGTCAACCGACGGATGGAAATTGACAGTATTAATAGCGCTATATAATACCTACACCTACGTACATCGGTTCAGTTGTCCCAGCGAGTAAGATCAACGATAAGCGGAGAGGCCCCACTGCCACACCTACTTCTGCATTGTACCAGCACTTCTGGGTGTGGGAAGGGTAAGGGAAATATACATCTGTGGTCGAACTTTGATCGAAGAAAGAACTTCGATTCCATTTTGAGTTGATTATTGGAGGCCCATGGGCGGCAATTTCCACTTACCATCAGCTTGACTGCGTGCTCGTCTATTTAAATGTGATAGACGAAAACTAAAAACTCTACACATATTAAAAACCTTTACACATGACATGAAGCAGTAACTTATAAACACTTTACTTTAAATTAAAAAAATATAAAATATATACACGCTGAAACAGAATTTAATTGGATTTACTCTCGATATACTCGTATTTTAATTAGCTGCTCACGTTCCACAAACCCATCAAACGTAAAATAAAATGTATTGGCCTACAAGGTTTTCTAATCGTATAATGTTTACTGATCGTGAAAATCAATCGGTTGATCCCATCAATATGTATTGAGAATTATAACCCAGTTATTCACTGCACACGGAACCCGGTCTTCTGTGAAAATGAGCATAATTCACTTCAAAATGAAGCGAAAATAGTATGCTGAAGAAATATGTTTCCTGGGTTAGGGTGCTACTCGTATCGCTATGGAGTGAATTTGAAAAGACCAATAGTAAATTCTTCGATAACAAATAACGTTGTTACAGTATTTATAATTGTTGCAAATTGAGACAAGAAATACCTTGAAATTAGATTAAACATTTCCTGCAAAGTAGATTTTGGCACTGAACATCCCTATATACTATTTATCTCTATTACTGAGATGGATGGGGGCAGTAATAACCCATCCATCTCAATACCAACACAGAAAGAACTTTTCAAGTATGTTCCTATATCAATATGTGTGCTCGCTATCTCACTATCATAAAAAGCATAGGAGTGCATAGAATAAGCCAGAGCTCGCTTGAGTACTACGCGCATATCTTATAAGTAAATATTCACCCATAACTAGCGCTTGTTACACAATTTTCTACACATTGAACCCGCGGCGATCAAGCGGTCTATATCCGGGGGTTTAGTTTGACAGAGACGTTTCAAATCGAAATAAAATTTATATCGCGGCTCCGAGGTGAAATACGGTTTTCGATTCTTCGACGGAACGAAAAGCAAGTGGTAGAAGTGAATTTTCTTTGAAAGCACCCAGCTAGTGTGTAGTCGTGTACAATTTACATTGTAAACGAAATCTAAATGCAGGTAGTTGGTACTGTACGGCTCACTGTCAGGCCACGAAGGCGCCGCTACGAGCCGTAGGGAAATAATATTTTTGTTAAGACCTACAGAAGATAGGAATAATTTAACTTTTAATGTGCACTACCTCAAAAGTTAAACTAATAAATCGATTAGTATAAATTAGTATAAAGATAAGTAAGCTATCTTCTACATAATTCATAGCTTCAAGTTTCCTATCGCCATTTTATAGGCATACTTCTTCAGTACATGTTTTTGTTTAGTCTATGGGGTCGGTAACGAAATCGATATATGAGTAAAGTGCTACGTCTACCTTTTATTCTCTGCTTTTCGCTCAAGGCTTTCGCTCACCTTTGGAAGTCATGGCCGGACGGTTCACTTTCGTCGCTTTTCCGAATCTTCGTGCGCACTCTACATGTAGTTCATACTCTATGTACACAAACACTCTACACGAAACCTGATAATTGTCTGTTGCCTTAAATTTTATTATAAGTGATAAAGTCACTTATAGATCTGATACATCTATAGATACGTAGAATTAAACCCAACCTAGCCGTCCGCCATGCAAATACCTTCGAATCAGGAAATAACTAACACCATCGAGTACGAGCAAATTTCAATGCAAACAACATCCTTAGTCGTGACTATCAAGTTGTGGAGGCTATTCAGAGTCATGTACAATTAGTTCCGATTCTGTATGATAAAATCGAATACTGTATAGCGAGTTGTATATTACTTGAGATAAAAATCCTTCGCGATTAAATTGGCATATGTCATACTATGATATTTTCATACAAA
>DWNJ01001994.1:0-11115 GCA_018250275.1 Udranomia eurus
CGTATAAAAGAAAATTAAGGTGCATGTAGTCAATCATGTCCAGCTCAAGGAAAGATGGAAGGATGGACCTCTGAATACACTGCAACAAAATCCTCTTTTCTATAGCCGCAATCGGACTCAATTCGCAGCGTTATGACAGTCGTGAGAAAATTAAAAAGATCCAACTGCTACGTTAAAAGTTATGAGAAATCTATAAAAACTATTATCACTCAACTCAACCCAACTTCGTTATGCGAAACGACAAAAGTTTTCTGGTTTAATTGTATTTATTTTAAAGCATCACATACATACACATTTGTTATTTTAATGTAGTTTATTCGAGTATCCAGGTTGTAGAACACAAGGATTTGTATACATGTATTCATTCCTTCCATTCCTTCATTCCATATTACTCTTTCGTTCATTCATGTATTCTATATGTTTATGCTCCAATGAGTAGAATATTCTATAATATTTGATACCAATAACAATTTACAAATTGCAGTAAGAACTAAACTGCAACAAAAATGTGCAATGCTTATTAACGTTGCTGTAATCAACAGTAAATATTGTGTAAATAAATGTAGGTGTATTGTATATTATTTTTGTAACTGTCGTGTTTAAATTGTAGCGCATATCATATATAAAACTGTATTCTGATACCTAATCAAGGACTATTGAATTATAAAAATATAACTGAGAAATTGTTGTTTTTTCTGGTTTAAACATTGTGATAAGAAACAATATTTTCTTATCGGCTTGAGCCCAGCGAAAAGGGAGATTACCTGATGTGAAGTGATCACAGCCGCCTATGAACATTTGCAACATCGCCAATGCAACGCCGGCTTTTAAGTAAAGCTCTTTGTACTACGTACAAGGAAGGTCATAGTCCTCTGGGAATTCCTCGGAAGAAAGTTCATTCTCCAATCTGCACATACTCGCTCATATTCAGCATTTAAATATAGATTTAAAATGTTTTGTCGTTTTTAAGTTTAAAAACTAATCTCTATTTCTACTAATAATAATTAGGTAGTAGATTTCTGCGGCACCACTGCTGCACCAGTTCTGCTCTATAACAGCAGTTGCACTGCTGTGGCTATAAGCTATTCCAATTCGACTCCATTCATTCGACGCGTTTTATCACAACGACATTATGTTTTTTGTTCGTCTTTGTACTGTATTAGGCAGGAATCAATTTAGTGTTGGTTTTTGTTAGTGAGAGCCAGTGACCACTTAACACACGGTGGCTGCATTCAAGGTTGAACTGGAACAAAGTTGTACTTTGCCCTTTTCTGCCGGTTTTAATCTTAATGTTTAATGGGATATAGTCATGACAAATAAAACAATGAAATATTTTTTAATATTTTATTTTTATTAAACTTTCGGGTTTTGGCACAACTTTTGAATAATGTGTCCTGGTTTATACCTACAAGGTATTAAAACCTAAGTTCTACCTACTTATTTTGCAAAGATCTATCAGTGGAAATTTTAACAAATAAATCTCAATCGTGGTAAAATAATTAAATAAAAAAAACGATAAAAATAACAAATTCCATTTTACTAAGTACAAAATAGCGAAGTTATAACACTTTTGTATTTCTGTAACGAACTTAACAGAACTTAATGAAGGAAAAAATATTTAATAGAAAATAAACAATGTAAATAGCCTTCGTACGAACTAATAGTACGTAAAGAACAATATGGCAAGTTGAGTTACTATTGTACAGTTAATATGTGAACTGACAAGCAAAATAAATATTCAGTATGAAAATCGACCGAGATCTATGCGAATGCAACTCGCGAATTAAGTATCCATCATTAAATAACCACAATTACTAACGTTTACATCAAAATATCGCATATTTACAATGGGATTCAACATAAAAATAAATAATTTAACGGCACTGTCTAAACCCTTAACATTTACTAAGATATTACACGCTACGTAATCGATAAACATTAAGTTCACGTACACAATAATTTATTTATGCTTATAACTCTAACGCTACTTCCACATCGAATACATATTACTGGCATACAATAATAGGGCGAGTGCACATCACTGCGCAAGTTCGGACCACACGAAATAACACCTCGAACTAGGAATGATTATTTTGCTTCATCCGACATCTACTTAATATTTTCCGATTGGATAAAAAAACTACACGAAGCGAAGTGATCCGCACTCCCCGTCAGTTCGTAAAAAAGAAAACAAGAAAATTATAATTAGAAAAATAAATAACAAAAATAAAAATGGCAATTAACGACATCACCGACCATCATCTGATTTTACAATTAATATCTATACAACTTTGTCTATCATATAACTATTTAAGATATTATGCCTGTCAACTACTGCTTACTCTAGATCTACAGATTTAAATTGCACGATTCGATAAAGCGAATATTTGATTTTATTTTAATAGTATAAGTATCCCACGGTATCGGTGGGTTATCTACAAATCGAATAAAATGGAAGAAGATAGTCTAGTCATTATTATGTTAAAGTGAATTGACAATCACTGAATTGACCGCCTCGTGTTCAATAGTAACGCGTTCTAAACGAATACAGAAATACCTGAATAATGTTGATATTTTTGTATTCTCGTATTCTTACATGGTAATATTCCGAATTGTTTATATATGTCATTAAATCTATATCTTTAAACGTATGTTATAAATAAATCTTTTGTAATGTTTCTTTTGCTAGTTCCATGTTAAAAGGGAATTTCTTTTTTTTTTTTTCTAAAATATTAGTTTTAATAAATGCTGTGGTATAAAGATGACATTTTTAATATATGTTAAAAATGCAACGTGTCTGTTATTTCTCGATTGATTAAAATTTACTATTTTTAACATTGATTACGTATTATTTACTCAGAACACAGAAGAATTTCTATGAAAAGTATAGGCGTTTGAATGTCAAAACTGTTGAGGGTAGTCATACAAATCGTAACATGGTGTGGGTAGACACAAAATGTTATCGCTTTTACTATAGCACTATCAGATCCATTACCTTTCAACTAAGTCTATGAGTATTATTACAATCATTACGTTTAACACTTTCTCACTGGTTTCAATAAACAGTTTTTGTGTTCAAAACACTTAAATTTTCAAGCATTTCGCTTCAAATTTTTGGCTTGATACGTTTTAGTCTCTTACCTCTAAAATTACATAGATAGATTAAATTTAACTACGATATACAATGGCCACACGATTGTAAGATTTCAATACTACCTGATAAATACATTAACCGCTAGAACTAATCTCAGAACTTACTGAATAACATTAGCCAAACATCGAAATGAATAATATCTATCTACAGGGATTCGAGCCTATGTACACTGAGTTGAGTAATCAGTTTCTCGGAAATACTAGGTAATATATTATATAAAGAATAACTACACCTATATACACTTTTCTAATTGTGGGTTTCATTTGGCACATTATTTTAAACCAAGGTGCCGAAACTAAACGAGCTCACTCGTTACGATGGTGACAACAAATTTTACACAAGTTACGTGTCCATCCCTAGGATTTTCTTAAATCACTAATGGAATAATCTCATAATAACATTAATTATTCGTATAATAAGCGAGAGATCCGATTGCGACACTGGCATCCAAAAAACGACAATTACCATAACTTGGAATTCCAATTCAGTAAACGCTACACACTTCGAAATCGACGTCGACATAAAAATACGCAATAGAACAACCGTTCGTAATTCCGTATATGAAGTCCAAGCGCATCGACGAGTCCATTCACAAGAAGTCACAGTCCACTAGAACATCGAAACACTACAGTTTGCGGGACCACTGACGGCGGAATCCTTGCCGCTCCAGGAGGTTACGGAACGTTCTGGAACGTTCCATTTACCAGGGGTGGTGCGAGGACATGGGGGCGAGGGGCGCGGCGTGCGGGTAGGGCCAGCCGCGCGCCTGACCTCAATCTTCCTCGCGCGGGGACAGTGGAGGCGAGAACGCGGGGTTCATGTAGTTCCCGCCGTTGGGTGGCGGGGACGAATTGGAGGGCCCGGGGGACGACAGCGAGGGGAGGAAGCCCAGCTCGCTGCCCCCGTCCCGGCACCACAGCTGCCTCATCTCCTGGCGGCGGCTGCGCATCAGGTTCTTGTACTCCGATATCCGCATCTTCTTCCCGTCGACTATGCAAGTCCGCTTCGGTCTGGGCCGGTACCTGTAAATGTTAAACTTTACGTTACAAACTGCCATTAAAAATAAAAAGAAAAGGTATCAAAACATCCAATTGTTTCGTATATTCATTGGATGTGTGCACTATGACTTAATCTTGTTTCCACCAATTCAAAATTTTGAAGTGAAAGCTTCTCACATTTGCCTCTTTCGCATAGCTAAGGCTGCGGAATTAAAGGTATCTTAGTTTGGTTTGAAAGTTTAAAAAAACATTTATTTTGTCAATGATTATTTACTGCTAGGCGAACTACACTGGCCTTCGCTACTTCTAATATCAAAAATATCTGTGTAAGATTTTCGCGGTTGATAACATAGGGATTACATCTGAAACAGGTCTTACTCACGCAATATCCACCACAAACCAAAAACCTTTAAGGTTTTGTGCATCATATTTAAAGTCTGAACTGAACAACTCACCTGTAATCAGGATGCTTCTCCATATGCAGTTTGGACAGCCTTGATTGCTCCTCATAGTAGGGCTGTTTCTCGGCATTAGACATGGCCTTCCACCTGGCGCCCAGGATCTTGGATATGTTCGAGTTGTGCATGTCGGGGCATGCCTTTAGGATCTTCCTGCGCTCGTCCTTAGCCCAAACCATGAACGCGTTCATTGGTCTCTTGATGTGGGGCTTGCCAGCCTCGTCACGCTTCGGCTGACGCACCAGCTTAGCTTTCTCCGCTTCTTCTGGTGGCGATTGGCCCCAGGGTGCAGCTGGAAATAGATAAGAACGATCTAAATAATTCGACAGCTAGTCTGCGTGAGATTTTAATAGAATTAAAAAAAGAGGAATTATCAATAACGGAACGGACGATAAGGAAGAGAATTCCGTAGGATATTCGTCAATTGATCGGTAAGTATGAGTAAGTAAATTTAATTAAATTATTAAAAAATAATGACTTCGAAATATTTATCAATTAGTAACTACCAACTTTATATTTGAACGTGCGAGGCAGTTTGTACGTCCATTAAATTATATGAGCGACATTTATAATAAAACGGGTACTTTCCAAAATATTTGTGAAATGTTAATGCCCTTTTATGCTGTGTACAGTGGGCGACACAGTTGTAATTGAAATTAGCCTTTAACATAAGGCGGTAGAGTTCATGTATTTGTTGCCTACCGTGCGTTACAGAAGCACCGCTAAGCTTTGCTATAAATTATTGACGACAGAGAATGACGGTTGTTAAACAATCGTTAAAGAGAGATTAAGACTGAATGACTATTCCGAAATACATAATGCTTTATGTGTTTATATCCAATCGAAATGAGATGTCAAACTAGTATTTAACAGGTCGCCTTTATTTTCAATACAAAGTGAGGAATCTTTATCGGGTAGGTAGGTAATTAATTTAAAATGTGTTTTTATAACACAGTTATTCGAGGATTTATTATAATTAGACTAATTTGAAAACTTGCTTAAACAAGATGATGACAAATGTTTATTTTTATCGACGTTAGGAGACGCCTAAAATTTTCAGATTAGCGAATATTGTATATGCCTAAAGCCGATTGGCGCTAGCGTGCTATCTATTAAGTATTACGAATACGGATTCTTGGGAGTCCTTTCAAAGTGGTGGTGAACTTAAATAGAGACATGGGTTATGAATAATACAATATAATGTAAAATTTTAATCAAACATACACATTTAGATACCAATGACAGGATCGATATTTTTAAGTCACTTCATTCATTCGAACTCGGTTCGAATTCGAATTCGGTTTATTCGAACGGTCATTCCTTTAATGGAATACGTAACCGGAGTCTATATTGTTAGACTCATAATTCAAAGGTCTCCAAGGCAAGAATGAAAAGGCTTCATCTGGGCAAGCGTGCTATGTTGCATCTTAGCTTTCCATCGCAAGATCGCGACCAAACGCTCGCTTAAAGAAAAGTTTATAAATAAATGACAAAAAGTACAGTCAAGTACACAATGTGAATCACTTACGTGTGTACGTATTCAAGTTTGAACACCAACAAATCTAAACATAGTTTGGAATTCACAGCTGTTGTTATGATGTATTTACGACCTATTCACAAACTGACAGAGGGACGGACAGAGTATTTTTATGATGATGAATTCATTAGAACGTATTACGTCAGTTGTTCTCAAACTTTTTTAGTTCGCGGCTCACGCATTTGTTTATTTCTTTTCGCAGCACTTTCAAAACTAAGTTCTACAAAGGTTGTACTTAATGTCTACCGCTCAACCTGTGTGATGGTGAGGGCATGTTGCAAGCGTTGGTAACCGATTAGATTAATTATGCTTCAAAAAAGAGTTTAGATACTATTTAATCGGCGTCGTCTAGCTCGAAATATGATATGAAGAAGGTTAATTTGAACCACGGGACGCCTAAGTTTTGCATTCCTTATACTTTACGGCGTATCAAGGCGTGCGCGCGGAGCACTTTGGGTGCCGCTGCATTATGATAAGCGCCACAAATCCCACTTGGAATGTTATGCAGTTTTCGGCAGAGCTGTCAAATTACGGATTAGTAACTAAATATGAAATTGAATTTTATGTTTTCGATTTAGCAGTGAATTTATTGTGGTACCTAAGAATTCCAATCAAGTAGCACTGTTGTACTGTTGTACATTTTCATTAATACATTTATTTTTCGTTTATTTCCATTTTTCAATTTAAAATCGTTTCACATTTTAACTATTCGAGTTAATTA
The DNA here is from genome assembly GCA_018250275.1 of Udranomia eurus. Taxonomy (NCBI): domain Eukaryota; kingdom Metazoa; phylum Arthropoda; class Insecta; order Lepidoptera; family Hesperiidae; genus Udranomia; species Udranomia eurus. The sequence continues at coordinate 6,869 of DWNJ01001994.1, forward strand.
ACGAAACCCTAATATACCTACGTAATAATTTTCCAAGTATTATGTTTCTAAAATTTTTTACATATACGTTCAATCGGCACCAGACAAACGTCAGACAAAATTGAAATCCCAGTACGATGGATCCGCTACTAAGTGTACGTACTGCTGTAAATTCATTCATTCGTTCATTAATTTAAACGAGTGAACCAAATTTTTAATTATTAATATATATATAATAATATTAATAATTTGAAATTAATAACTGTAATAAACTACTCACGTTAATTAACGAAACTACTAATACTGTGCCTACATAATAATTGAAGGCATTGTCACAATTACTATGTATGCTCCTACATTCTACGTATCTAAATATAATGGGCACCGGACAACCGTCAGACAAAGTCGAAATCTTAGCATGACGGATCTGTTACCAAGTGTCCACACAATTAATAAGCCTCGTACAGAAACATCCTCTCAAAGCGGGGGCATTCCTCGAATTAATTTGACACGCTGTTAGATAATTTATAACATCCTACGTTAGTTGATTCGCGAGATACCGAATTTCTGTACGCTCAAAACCAGTGAGTACTGTCAGGACAAGAATAGTGGGATTAAAGATTTATTTTCATCTATTAAACATTTGAAAATTATCTATAGGCATGCCTAATAGCAGTTCTTAAGCCCCGTTAAGCCATCTATGACCTCTTTTTGTAATATTTCACTGGGTGCCTAAAACGTGGGAAACGTTTTGAAAATATTGTCACATGCGGCAAACTTTAGAAGTTGTTCTTTATTAAATTGCAGGTTAAGGTCGTAATGTAACAATTTGTATAATAATATGTAAAAATGTTAAAGATAACGCACCTTTACACATTTGAATAGTTATCGAAGCAATAAACCCATCAGCTTTATATTTTTATTGTGTTAAGGTTATAGAACTCTTACAGCGAGTTATAATACGTTCACTGTAGTGATTCACTGCAGCTTTAAGAGGCAATAGCCCAATGGGTAGTGTGTCGGTCATACGATCGAGATAACGTGGGTTCGATCCTCACAAGCTGCCGAGCTGAGCTGGAGGGGATTAACCAAATTACAATACTAATATGTACTGTCATGCTAGTTTAAAAAAATCACTCACATTTACCACAAAACGGGTAATCTGTCTAGCCTATGTAGCCTCTATAGCCTGCGTAGCCTCTAAAGCCTGTGCTTACGTCTAGTTTACTGTTCAGAAATAACGAACAAAAGTATACAGACTCCGCCTTTACAAGCCATCCTCCTTCCAGATAGTTATAAAATACACTATTACTATAAATACACTATTACATTTTGCAATCTATAATTTTTCTAAACTATGGCACTTCAAAACGTCGTCGTATTGCCTATATAGCATTTTTAATTTATATATGCAAATCAAATATAAATAAATAAATATGGATCATAAGTAATTGATGTTTATTCATATTAATGTAGTATAAAATTACTGAATGATTCGTCTACATAGGTATATTATTCTCCAAAAATCGTTGTGTGTCACAAAAACGACGTTGCAAAGTTGTACGTGTGAGTTAAACGACGGACATTATTTATTAATTTATGCAAGTATATGCATTCTGTACCCGATACATCGATTTCTTTGTATATTTACAGCTCGTAAATTTTAAATCTATATTGTGGTGGATTAGGAATTGAATATTTGAGGTAATTCATTTTTACAGCTATCGTTTGCTACGAGATTTGATATTAAGCATAACGGTAAATTTACGACGTGTTTTATTTCCTAAAGTAAATTTATACATTTACACACCTCGGCCAATCTGCTGGTGTCAAATAAGATGACATTCAAAATCACAAGTTCTTTTAATAAGTAAATCTATACCTATATCTTATAAGTAAAGATCTTCCAGTCTAAAAATGCACGCTCCTCCACTAAACGTTATTTTAATGTGTGAAAGCGTATATTTATTACAACTCTTTACTAGTATGTGTAGGCTATTTTTCTTTAAACCCGCCCGATCACTCATTGGTCAACTAATATGGTGATCTGTCACTGCCACTGTGAATGCACGAATTGTATGACTTGTCAACTTCTCATGCACTGATTGGTCAATAAAACTGGCTGTTTACGTCAAGTTTTTTCCGAAATATTATTGGTTTATAAAAAGTTGCATGTATGGGTAAAGACTTTGAAGGGCCGTGCATATTTAGACTAGAACATCTCTATAAGTAACTTTATAATGTTTTATGTCACGTACTACGTCTTCTTTTACATATTCCTACAACTAACAACCTAAAGCGATCTGAAAATTCCTGTTTCTTCTGATTAAATAAATTTAATAATATTTCAAACATTAACAATCATCCAATCATTCCCACACTTTACATATTCCCTATATATAACAATAATCTACTATAGGCACGGTAATAATATCATACAGTATTTCAACTCGGCCTAGTTTCAAATATAGTGAATTAGATCCATACATTATGCACACGACTGTACCCGCGGTGGGATGAACTAAGAGGCCGGAAACCCGCGTCCGAAGAGCCATCTATCGCGCATTTCTCTCGATTCTCTTGTTTTAAAGGAAACGAAACGCCACCAGTTTTGTAACCATTTTGGATTGGGTACTCGCCAACTATTCGCTAAAGTTCATTTCATGGCTTAGTTATAGCTATTAGTGTGCGATTATTCTGTACGCTTTGACGTAAAGTGCGAGAACTGAGTAATTATGATTTGTTGGTTACAAGCCTTGATGCGAACTCTTCTAGTAGAATTGTGTTTCTAACATACGAAAACATTAACACTGAGTCTTTAAATGATAATCTTACTACTAATAGCAAAACTTGAAAGTATTTTTAATTATGTCAGGTTTATATTATTCATTCATGTTCATATTATTGAATTGTAAGGACTGTCGCCAAATATTTTAATAAAAAGAGAACTGTTCGTTATTGTTGCCATGACTTCTATTTAATGTTTATTTCAAAAGTATTATTTTCCCACTAAAAACGTTTTTTTTATTTTCCGATTATCTACTTTTTATCGTTTGAATAATCGTCATTGACAAACGCAATAAAAAAATCCAACATTACTTTGAAGTTCGGCGTCCTTACGCAAAAGCTAGTTGTCGTTTCGTCCAACATAAATCCCCGAAAACCATGTTATAAAACATTCGCGATACGGAATGACGTGTACAAATAACATTTAATGTTCTGAACGCAATAATATAAATCAGAGTTGAGGATTTAGAATGAACCGAAGATGATTATTGAGCGCAATTAATATCTCTAAAGTACGGTACACATATCTCTGGCGTTGCGACACGAGAGTTACCTCACTGACAGAAGCGTGAGACTGTAGTCCGATTTTATATTATTTACGAAGTGGCTCTCTTCGAGCGATGTTGCTTAGTCGAATAAATTGATTCTTCAATGTTGCTTCTGTCTGCAGGTTACAAAATTATTGCACAGATCACTCGACAGATTTTCGTGTGCCACGCTTATAGGAAGTATGCAAAAAGTATTGATTCATTCATTATGCAAAAGCATCGTAAATATTATTCGAAAATAAATCAATTAACCCACGTCAACTAATAGCATTTTAACACTTTAAAATTAATAGAAACAATCGTATATTGACCGTAAAATATATAATTAATGCACTTTACAAAATAGTTTACCGTAGTTTACTTTGCAAATTACTTGCTTTAATGGAAAACAGGGAACTCACTCGTTGTGCTTAAGCCACTAACTTAAGAGAATGCATTTTGAAGTGAAAAGACGACCATATATTTTGAAAATAACAATACGGACAAAGTCAATGCCTATCAATGATACTCGTAGTGTGTACATCTTCAAATGACATTTCCGGATAATCCTAATAAATGAAGCGCGTTCGACGCACTGTCGAGCAGGTGTCGTCGAACAGTGTCGCGACACAACACCGCGACACAGCGACACCGCGACAGTAAGTCGCAGCCCACACCGACATTTACCGCATTACAACGTTTCCCCGGCGCACGAAATGTATTAATTATATTTAGCAATTAAACTGGAACATCAAAATGCTTGGCGGCGACACGGGACATTTCTTCATATTCGCATTTCTCCACGCTACCACCTATTTATCTAAGCCGATTCCTTGTTTATTTTTGTTCGTATTACGCAATCTGCCGCGATTTCGGGTTATTAATATTGATTCTATGGATAACGTGACAGTATCGTCTCGGTATTATCTATGAAGCTAGCAAAACTTCTCATGC
>DWNJ01001995.1:0-11114 GCA_018250275.1 Udranomia eurus
CTTCAAAAACCTGTGATACAATTGCATATTCCATACAAAATGTATGAGACTTCGACAGGAAAAAATTGATTCTAGGCTGTTTTACAGCGATTACAGAATGTAATAATCGTATGTGCGCCGAGACTCGCTCGATCATAGAATCATTAATTTTTATGAGGGTCCGAGCGACCACTCAATTTGCTAACTCACCACCGCTTACACGACATAACTCATGTATTTTCTCAAGCGATCGTAAGACCACGTTAATATTAATGAGGCATCTGGTAATCCGCCCTCTGGCCTCCGACCCGCTATCATTCATCACAGAGATTCACAATCTCATCAGATAGTAATAATAGTAGTATCGGAAACGAAGAAATCTTTCAAAAACGTTGTTTCAACTTTTTTGTTTTACAAAAACCGACTGCAGCGATTACATAAATTCTATCCGATATGAGTCTGCGGTAAAATTATTTGACGGTACCAGCTACAAAAACCGCGGCAAATGTGCAGCCTGCAGGTATCGAAATGAAAAGTCGCCGAAACGAGTTTTACGGAAATCACGAGAACTCGTTTAAAATTTGTTGCGTCTATTGACTTACGTTAGTAAGTACAGGTATTAGCTAATAGATCCAATATGAAGGATTTCCAGGTCACACCAATATATAAAAATAATGTTATATAGGTCAAATAACGTGGTTAAGTTTGCACTTGTTCGTCACCAAACAATGTTCATATTTCGTTCGGAAATGTGTGGTTCCTGCCGACAGATCCTTGTACTCCTCCACTTGCCACTAGCTCGCCCGTAATCTTAACCCGAAGAAACTACAATATCGTTAATTGTCATGGCCAAAAATATATTGTTTTACACGAATAGAATAGATTCCCTGATTTATTTTGAGTATGTTCATATATTCAATAACATTTATTTACATGTAAAATAACGTGATACAATTGACCGCGTCGTACAATCACTACAAGAAAAATAAAAATATATACGACGCTTCATTAAAATTCACTAATGGAGCCGTCCCCGGGTCTTGACCTCCACTCGCTCACACGTGCTACATATTTTTATCTGCGACACACGTACCTCCCCGAGATGCATCTAAAGTCAGCTGGTTTAGCTTATTTTAAAGTTATTGTTATACAGGTTCGCGTAGCTCTCCTCTCAGACGAGACGGTAATTGGTACTGACGTAGCAAAAACTTTTATGCCGATGGACACTATGGATATTTTAAATGCTTTTATGGTCAATTATTCTAACTTGAAGGAGACTCTTTTAATTTTCTGTTAAATAAATAAAATGTAAAACCATTTAGATATTTGATGATGAGATGTTGATTTCAACATTAATTTCCAGATATTGTTAATGTAATTGTATTGGTTGTGTTTACAACAGTATTAATAATTGGTTTAAAAAAGAATATTGAATAATATAATCGGCAATAAATACAAAAATAGGTTATATCTACTTAAAAGAGATTTTCCTCCTTCGCGTAAATGGGTCAAAAGAAAATAAAAACTGCTCGTAAATCACAAACTAAACGCCTTATAATAAGTTGATAAACTAGAGAAATCTTTTAATTAAAATGTATTTGCGTCAGAAAACATTTTGAAGATACATATAATGACGACAATAAACAAACGCGTCTGTAATTTTGTCAGAACCGTTCAACGCCGTCTCAGGTAAGTGGGAATTTAGCTTAGTTGGACGGTTCTGGCTAAGTTTAGCCAAGTTACACATAAATTAAGCAAAGTTGAATATGTTGACTTAAAGTTATGGGCGTTGAGTGCACCCAGTTCGCGAATCAGTCCGAACTTATCCGTTTGAGGAGTGTTTACAACTATTCGATATTATCAGAAAGGGAATAACTGGGACAATGATTTTATCTGTCTCACAGTCGTAAGGAAATCCTGATGCAGCGTTTCTATCATACAGCGGTGTTTATGATCCAAAATATGTAAATACAAAAAAACGATAATGTCGTGGATACTATTTATTCGCTTCAGCTGTCAAACAAGTCAACATCGAAAATTAAAATAATCATAACCGTCTATAAATACTGGACTTCAGTAGGAAGCGAAAACATTCTCCTTCCCTCGTTTTATTTATTACTGAAGGTCGCGTCGGCTACAAAAGTCCTTATTGGATTTTGTTATATCCCTCCATTGTATTTGGTGTTCGGCATTCCTTAGCGCGGTTGTCACTGAGAGACCAGTGAGTGCGGTCACCTGGTCACACCAACGACCAGGTGATTGACCGCGGGGTCGTTTTCTTCCACCTTGCCTACCACTACTAACTTGTCGAGATCATCAGTTCGACGGCGGGCAATGTGACCAAAGTATCCCAGGGTCCTTTAGTAGCGTATCGTTGAGGGCCTGATACATACATCTTTCTTAGTTTACGTCCTGCCAAATTCTGTTTCTATTGAACGTAACATGGCCTAAAATGTGTACCTATGTACACATTTTAGGCCATGTTACGTTTATGAAAATAATGTTACAAAAATATTTCATGAAACTTTTCGTTATCAAGAGTTCGTGATCAACGATAATGCCATTACGCTCTACACTTTTTTCAAAACAGAAATTTACATTGACAACGTAATATACTAGTTACATTAAAAATGTTGTAGTTAATTGACTAGAGTGCCATTGAGATCGTAAGCGGAACTCAGGGTGCGCATTCTGGCTCGACTTTATGGCAAATTTTTATTAATTTTCAATATGTTATGAAATTTAATATTGGAATGCGGTTTCCAGGAGGGGTTAGCCATTTTAATTTTAACCGCTCGGTTGTTGCTGCTGTTCTGAGCTCAAGATAACAATATCCGGGAGCTGGCCGTATCGTTAGACTGTACTCGTAAAAAGCGTGTTTAAGTTTAATGCTCTCAAAACTTTTCAACAACTTGCCGTAGTACTCACGTACCGTTATTTTTAACGACCGCTCCCCGTGTGTAAGTTGGTTAGAAAATAATAAAAATATCTTAAAAATTGACTTACGTACCCAGTAAGTAAATTTTTTAACAGTGATGTTAGACATTTTAGATTAAAAACAGTTTTGAGAGAATCAGTTCGATGTAATACAATTACGGGATAGCTTGACTCATTCATATTTATAGTCTCAGATTTGAATTTAATATTTTTAGTCAATTGCCTGGAGGATGGAGGATGCATGCTTGTTTAGAATAATATTTATTTAAAAACTCCCGATTTTATACCTTTTATTCGCTCTTATAAATATATTCTTATAAAAAAGTCAGGTTGTAATTTTAATCATCACGATCATCAAAATATATTCAATCAATCTTGCTCTGATGCGTCCAGTGCGACAGAACGACTACGCTATTTATTGTTTGTTAGCATTACGAACATACGAGTACATTCAACGTTTCATGCGCGCCCGCGCGTGCTTTCTCACTCTTGTGCTATTAATTAACTCATCTCTCTTTCCACCTTCTACTTAAAATATTCTTAACCATGTGAATAAAATGAGAGTCGAAAATACAGAATGTTATGAAAATATAACATTTGATTACTGTAATAATAAAATATGTAAATTTAAAACGTAAGCGTCAATAGAGCTTATGTAGCAAAATAGAGTGTGGATGTAAACTTGCTGCAGTTCTACGTGGTGTGTGCTGTTGGTGTAAACTAAGAGCATTACTTCAATAGCAGGCGAGATTGAACCGGAATTAACATGCAAAGCGGCGCCCGGGGACCGCTCGTTGTACCGAGTAAGCCTCTACCCTCACCCCCCGCGAGCCAAGCGTCGCAAAAAGCGAGTTACAGAATGTAGCTGAGAGATAGACAACTCGTTACAATATTACAAATGAAAGCAATTTTCCAAAAGAAATGCTTTTTTTAATCTATAATGCCATTCCCACTTCTCCATAGTGCATGTGTGCGCATCGTGTGTGCATCGCACACATGCCCGGACGGCACCGACATGCTACTCAACTAAGACTACTAACGTTCAAACGCGTTTGCAGAGACAGCCGCGCCGCTTCCCGAGCCTCGTGTTAGCTCACACATATTCTTATATATATACGAATATGTTGACTGAAGAACCCAAGTCCAAAAATGTTATAGATGAACCTCAACCTCAATGAACTACAGAAACTTCCGTTATCTTCAAAGCTTGACTTCAGCGAACTTCATCTCGCCACTTGTATATCTCGACTGCTGCTATCTAGAACATGATTACTCTATTGCCATCTACCAAAATCAACTCTTTTATGCTAATTATTCCATTCATTTGTATCGTTTCGGGTACTGAAAATATTCATGAATCATGGCTTACTTATTAAATTTATGCATCATAAATTTAGATGTTTATTCAGCTGTGGAATAAAATCGAGTTCGCTGCAGACAAATATTATCTATCTACGAAATTGATTCGCGCATGAACTAATATTCGAAATTTCACTATAAATTGAGCATTCGGTTCGGCGAATAGGGCTCGGTGGGCAGTTTTACAAATCAATTACGCTGTTAATTACCGGCGTTGGTCTGGTCGGCACTGCTGGGACTTGTAATTAATATTCTGCTACTCGCTAATAGCGTAGCGAGGAATTAATTGTTTTATTTACCTTTTTTACCGACACATTAGTTATGGAACTTACAGTATATTAAAAATTGCAAACGCGTCGGGCTAAGTAGTAATTGCCTTCGTGATACATAAAACATAACGCGAAATCGCAAGCCCGGTTTTATTTTCGCGATAGCTACTTTACATATTTGTAATTACGCCGGGGTGAACCCTGTGTAACGCTAATTAAGATTTTTACATACAAACTGGTTATTTTCTTTCAACGGCTACTTTGCATAAATGTTAACTTCCGCTATGTGAAGTCAATTACATAATATTAATTGTAGTTTTCTATGATTAAATCAATCCAAATAATTAATTAACAATAAACCATTTACTCATTTAAGTTACTGCGCGTTTTATCATTTTAAACTGCTGATTCCGGCGCCAGGCACGCAAGATTACGTGTTCGAAATGAAGTATTACTGGAGTACAATTTTATTACTCGAAGCTTACCTATTATAAATTATATTTCCCTATTCCATATGTACATACAAACGTAGTAAATTTTATGCAAGTTCTTTAGGGACGTAGTTTTGTTCATAATAAAAGTTGGTTTACTGCCATACCTATTTCGTCCTTATAATATCAGTGTTTGATTTTCTGTGTTGCGGTTCAACGGGCGTGGTGTGTTCAACAGGACGTTCGAACTTATCCTGCAGTAGTAGCAACGCATCGGTTCTCGGCCTCAGAAAGAAAATCTTCCACCTGCAATCCTGCCTGGAGTTGATTAAAGATATCCATAGCCGACAGCGACATCCAGTGAGTATTCTGCGGGGTTTGCTACCTCCATGTTATATATTTATAACATAAAATCCTATTTTGCTCTTTCCCTTAAATCGTTCAAGAGCATCTTAAAATTTGATTAATTTTGCATAATTAGTGCAATTTGCATCAGTATTGTTCCAAACGTAAAAACTCTGTTATATTCATATTCATTAGTTTTAAGTGATAAAATTGACAGCTAATGTAATACAATTATCGCTCTTGAAGCCTGCTAACTCCAGAAAATAGTTGTCAGCAACTCGACATCGTAGTTGCCAAAGCAATTAAAAGTTGTCGGTGTTAAAGTTCAGTCGAGACAGATTGCAGGAATGAAGGCTTAATCGCAACCTCCCGACTGATACACACGCGGGACTCACACTTATCCTTAATGCTCTCATTTGCTATGTAATGGTGACAAACATCTTTACATTCTCGCACTATAAGGAAACTTATACTGTAGGATTACGATATTGAATTGTTGATATTGTACCTTATTTTAGAAATAAATTTAATAAGCATTTACAAAAACTTTACTTTAAACAATCCAATAAAAGACATTATGTTACAACTTGTACTGAATCTTATTGAATACCTACGTAATATACATAATACTTATATCGATACGTTTATAAATAACAATAATTGTCTTAGACAAACGGAATTTCGTTCAAAAAATCATGCAGTTATAACGTTGTCGATAATTTTAGTTTTTACTACTTGCGTTTAAACTCCATGTAATTTTAAGTTCGGAGAAACGATGCAATAACAAATAGAAGATTATAAAAAACATTGAATATATAATCTATAAAATCGTTGTGTAATCGTATCATTGTCGCGAGGAGTAAATATTCAAATATGGCTCACGCTATACGTTTCTGTCGACGCCGAAACAACATTTCAATCACAGCAGCGCGCGACTTACTCCCGACGACACTCGACATTCTGCAATCAATTCACACGTGCGTCGCAACCACGTAACGGAACTACTCTGCTGTGAAAGGAGTAAACATTCGCTGCCAATCGCTCCGATCTACGGAATTTCAAATTATTGGATGTTAAAGAACACAAACAAGGAACGTGTTTCACAGCTGCCATTTTGCGATATTTCGTCACTTAACCTGACATAATTATTTGCTATTTAATTGATTTACAGTCAATTACACAAATTGTGACTGTTTTTTGTTTATATTTAATGCATAGCATACAGCAGAACATATTTTTCTTTATGCTAGTGGTGAAAAATTACTATCCTATGAATGTAGCATTGTGTAGAAGAATGCATTGTTGCAGCTATGCTATAATTAGCGCATAGCTTACCAACCTAATTCCGCGTTCAATCGAGGCCGGAATGTGTGATGCAACCTCATAGAATATTCGAAACCAAATTAGAACGGTGGACCATTCCTTATTTATAGCTCGTAAGCCCTCAGAGCGGCCGCAGTGGGCTTCCAGTTATTAGGATCTCTTCGATTCGGAGACGCAAAAAATTAAGCGTCCTTTTCCCGGTACAGGGAATTATTTATTAATTTTTCCTTAACTGTATTCTTTCCTTATTGGGTTTTTTTGTAACTTTGTTTCGTCAATATTATAAAAAGATAATAGGACAAAGAAGACACACAAGATCCACGACTATCTAAAGTTCACTTAAGTTCGTCTTTTTTTTTTATAAGTGAGAGATAGCAAACGAGCATGCAGTCCTTCTGATAGGTAAGTGGTCACTGTCGCCCATGGACATTAGTAATAAATCTAAGGCAGGATCGAAGTTCTTTCTCATGTCGACCGCGTATGCGTTGACCCCTAGCCTAGGCGCTCCAACTTAGTCGCCCTGAGGACTAAGTTGGAACGCCTCGGTTAAGTATGTTTCCCTGACACCCTTCAAACCTGAACAGCAGCAAGAACACTGCTGTTATAAGGCAGAAACAGATGTGGCGGTGGTGCCTCCGGAGTCGAACCGTAAAGGTTCTACCACCTTATCTTTTGATACACAGGTCTATATTCAGGTAATTAATGTTTCCTCCCACATTATTAGCGCTACGGTGTCTCCTGTATGTCGTAAGAGGCGACTAAAAGAGGCTTCTGGAGCGGGAGACCGTTATGAGTGGCCTCACAACATTGTACAACCGGAAGGTGTTGGGTCGAGCCACAGAGTTTCCCCGAGAGATCTACTTGATGAAGCGACGTGCTGGTGGGTATTCAGAGGGACAATCCATCGGAGTACCTGGGTATCCCCACAAAGCATAGGAGGCCACCGTGGGGTTTTTAGTGGATGAAAATCCTATAACTCGGTATCGCTTCCACAGTATCGGGTACCTTTGAAAGGTTTTCAACGCGTCTAATAGAAAAGGCAGAAAAGGGGATTACTATTAAGACAATTTTGAACAGCAAAATATTAAAGTGAGTTATAAACATTCCTGAACACTCCTTACTCGCCTTGAGATAATTTGCATGCTATTCCAATTACTCAGGGAAATACAAATGAGGCCTAACTGTTTGCAAATATTTTCAAACTTTGCTGAGAATTTCACAACTTTAACGGCCGTTCACATCTAAAACTCACTGCTTAATATGTTATTCTTATGCAAGTGTAACATGGAATCGTCAATATGATTATGAGCTAAAATTAAAAAAAATATTAAAGTGCCTTTATACGAGTAGAACTCCATGCAACTTTCTTCTATCGTCGGCGAATTTACTTGGGGTCTTAATCTTGAGGGTTAATATAATTCCTCTCCGAGGTCCGCGCTCAGTCACGTATAAATATGTAATAGTGTTAGCGGTGAATAAGAGAGGGCGGTAAGTGAAAGCTTCGCGTTGCGGACGCTGCATAATAGACGAGCGCTGCCCGCTCGCCACGCACCACGTTCTCCCGCACGCATCACGCACCCCTACACTCACGCACACACCACGCACGCACTTTACGGTACTCTACCATTATAGTGACATAGCTTAGTCTTACGTATAAAAACTTCTAGCAAGTTTATACAAAACACAAAGCCAACGTACAAACATAACGTACTTTACGTATGAACTTTTTTCAAAAGTACCATTTCTTTTGGGTTTATTCTTGAACGTTATTATTCAAACCCATCAAATCTATCCATTTGTAATTCTAAATATATCTATATATAATAATCGTATACAATTTTACACCCTTGACCCAAGTCGGTCCCTAAAACAATTGAGAAAATAATCTGATATACAAATATAGCATATAAACCAATTCAAACTTTACTTCGTTTTCATTTGAAATCTGTAATCAAAATATTAATATAACTACTGTGGAGGACTTTACATGATTTAATAGAATTCATTATGCGCTGGTGAAGCTCTGCAATAGGTTTACTTTGAGCCAGATAGCAAACACACGGAATCGATAATCGCTGCGGCTCCGCATGAACGGACGTTATAAATAGATTACTCATGACACGATTATTAAATTGCTTAAATGTATGTACATCAGCCACCTTTCATCCTATTTCCGGGCAAGGGTCGCCTTTCAGGACATGAACATTTCTATTACAGTAGGTGACACAATTTAGGGACTCATAGCCGTTAACATTATAACACATTATTAGAAATTATAAAAAAACACGATTTAAAACAAACGACGGTCTCGTTTTGTAGTAGTAGTGGTAATGGAAAACTATGAATGAGATTTGGTGCTGCGATAGAACCGCCCTGGGCTAACTGCAAAGAGACTTACCGCTTTCAAAAGTTGTCTGTTTGTGCATATTAGTCGCTTTTTTCCATCATCCCAAACATCTTAGAAAGTAAAAATGTTTGTCAAGCTCCTTCTACTATCATTACAGTACTTTAAGGACGGAAATTAAAAATACGACCCTTATTTCGTGGCGAGTAAAAAGGGGTTCCTTTTGTATACAAACTGAAAAGGCGACCTCTCGAGAGCTATTGTTTGCGACAATATCTTTAAAGGTGTCAAGAAGGTATCATAATTATTATTACAGAATGTTTTCCTTATAATTTCATTGTGTAGGTTTATTTCGATTCTTTTTCATAACATCTTAAATTTATCCACGCAGTTCTCGAACAACAAAGCGGTCCTATCAAAATATTTAATTATCTGATTTTTTCGCCATTTTTTCGATAAAACGGTGCTGTGATTTTACGATCATCCCGTTCATAGGAGAATGAAACACACCTGCTGTTGAGTTACATCAACATTTTCCTCGGCCAGTTTTTTTATTCAAACTACGACTAATACCACACTGCCGTATAACAGGAGTGTTCTTGCAGCTTTGTTCTGGTTTAAAGGGTGTGGTCAGGGAGACATACTTAAATAAGACGTAGCTAATACGTAGCGTAAAGACGTAGTAACTTAGCCCTCAGGGTAACAACGCATTTGTGGTCGACCTAAGAAATAACTTCGATCCTGTCTTGCGTTGGTTACAGATGTCCACGAGCGGCAGTGACCATTTACCATCACTGACTGCATGTTCTGCCACAAAATTATAAAAATATGTTAAACGTTTCTCGGGGATATATAAATACTACGTAATTATTTTATGATTTTAAGATTAATTTAAAGAGGTAATAAGTGTCGCGTAATAATGTTTTGAAACAAATTTGATTATTAGATTGTTTAAACCATTTAAAGATCATGTCACAGATTTATCGCAGTAAGCAAAACGCAAAAGCGAATCATTAAAAAGGAAAAGAAACGTGTAATTAATATATTAAAGCATTGAGAGACAAACGACGAGAACGAACAAGAGGGACAATAAAACACGCGGAGTTCTGAACAATGCGTCGTCAGGAATAGGATATTGTTTCTCGCGCTCGCAGCGAGTCCTCGAGCTTTGTGGCGCTGAGCGGCGGCGGTTAAGCGCCTGGTTGACTGTCAGCTCTCCGTTCCAGTTGTCGGTATCAGTCACACGAATCTTGAGAACCTCTGGGCAGCGTTTTAATTTGTCTATGCTGATGCGTCATCCAGCACAACCCTAAAATAAATATTATTAATGAATACGTAATACATATGTTTGTTAATCTTACATTTGATACTTATATTTGATTCCGGTTCGAAATTCTTACGAATCCAAGACGCGCAGTCAAACTCACCATAGTATGTAAAATAATACTTTAATCTATCTATAATCTATGTATATAAAAATTTATTGTTGTTCGATAATTTAGCTAAAACTAAACTGGCTGGAGAACTGGCTGGACCGATTTGGCTAATTTGGGTCTTGAATTTTTTGTGGAAGTCCAGTGAAGGTTTAAAAGGTAAGTGTCATAAAAATGCTTGGAGTTTAATATTTTGGAAAATATGAAATAGGAACGGGAAATGGATCGGGATCAGGAAATTATTTTGAGGCGGTACGAAGTGCGCCGGGTCAGCTATTAATATATAATAATTATTACTGCGTTGTCAAAATTATCTTCGTCAAGAACTAATTACAGTAATAAAAGTCACATCATAAGTGAGTATTACTATGTTGCTATTATTGATTGAAGTCAGTATTTTTTGTGACAGCAATAAATTCACCCGAAGGAAACTTGCACTAATTACCGTAGTCCTAAAAAGAGCATTAGAAGTGGATGACAATGGGCGGTACTGGAGGGTCACGCCGAGAGCGGATATTGAGACGCGCCCGCGCCCTCCAACCACTTCCACGTCCCTGGTAATGACATCGTTTCATTTATGTACTTATGTGTATGAATAACATAACATCGGGTTGGAACTTGACATGTCCAAGTCGAAATGGTGTGCGCCGAAGAAGTCGATATAGCGCTCACTATACTCCGTAATTCAGTATTT
>DWNJ01001996.1:0-11106 GCA_018250275.1 Udranomia eurus
AGAATAAAATAATAATAATTCTTATGCTAACATGGATATTTGTATTTGCGAATTACGAAGGTGGTAGAACCTTTTACGGTTCGAGTAACCACTTACCATCAGGTGGACTGCATACTCTAGACGTTTGCTATGTCCCAGTTAATAAAAAAGCACCAAGTGTGGATAATATGTATAAGTATTTGGTCTTATTTACTTATTTCATATATAAAGTGTCTGCATCCGTCGAATACAACCAACACCCAATAGCGAAGGCATATGATGTGACACCCTTAAAATTCATAAGACGTAAAAGATGATAAAGCAATTAAAATCCTTCTTTTATATTTCTAGAATAGTTTTTAATGAAATGCGCAAGATTTCTTAGCATTTCATGTATTGAGACCAGCGGCTCATGTTCTTGTCCGTATCCGAGGGCACTTAGACATGTATTTTTCATAATAATAATAAATATATTGCTGACTTATATTAACAGAACTGACACAGGCTTACAAGAACATACATTTTAAATCAATGTTTAAAGTAATACGTAAAAACATCGTTAATTTGTAATGCAAATGACAAATTGAACTTTTACAATATTTGATCGTCTATTATCACAATTTAACTCATTCCATATTATAATATGTACATATTGCTCGAAACTCGGAGGGCCATAACAAAAATTATATAATATGACGGTTCGTCAATTATTCGTCGCCATGGAACATATGACACATTTCCGTAAGGGAACTATGCCTGTCAACGAATGTTGTTTCATGTTGTCAATGAACATTTTGTACATAAAGAATATTAAATTATGTTCAAGATTTTCCACAATAGTCTTCTATACTATAGATTATGTATATAGACATATAAATACAATTGAAGTGTCAAGAGTAGTGTATTATTTTTACGATATCTACTAATATCTAAACAACCATTTTTCAAATTTCTGTCTGTCTGTCATTCGAATTTTTATATGTTAGTATCTGATTTTAATGAAATTTCGCACAGATATAGATGTGTTTGATTTCTGACCTGTTACTACTACTACTTAGGTCTTAATAAGCAGGTCCACAGCTGGACCTCCCCTAACCTTCTCCACTCCGACCGGTCCTGTGCCTTCGGAATCCAGCGGTATCCCACTGTCTTCGTTAGGTCAATTCAAATAATTATTACAACCACGAAATTATAAAATACTATTCAATGTTCAATTATGAACACAATAGCGCTCGTTAAATAATCGAGAAAATCATTTGATAAATATGCTATATAATCAAATAATATTTGCTATGTGCTCATAATTCATTTTATGAGTTGTGCACATCGCAAATTTCGGTTTTACAATAATGACGTTTGGTTTGACAACAACAAAAATGCAAATCAAAATGCTTCAATTATTTCTTCCTCTTTGAATCTTAATAGGAGACTGAAATAAAATATTTAAATTCAATTTAGACTAAAATCAGATCCAAACAACATCAGTTAGAACAACACTTAAACTAGATCCGATGGACATCGGATCTAATGATGTAATCCGATGTAGTCCGTTATCCAAACTTGACTAATGAAGTTTAGTTAAGCCAGACGGCTCTCGCGATCCAATCTCACACCGGGCCTAGCACCGCGGATATACAGAAACTAAAAGCGACTAACACATCTACTGAGTTTATAACATTTCATAATTGCAAGTAACTACTGTCGTATGGCGAAGGCCACCAAGGTTACCAAGTTACATATTCCCTTGGAGGCTTTTGAGATGAAGTCTACGTTATAGATTTATGTTACAGTTAGCAATGCATAAAAAATACCAATTATTATTTCGTTTAATAAGTTTTGTTCGTCAACCCAGAGCCTAGTTTTAAATTAATTGAACAGGCACACACCATTTCATTTATTTGACGTGTCGTTATTATATTAATTATGCATGGCTTTCAAATATTTTTTATTAGATCGAGTGGAATTAACCTTATTTGCAAGAATGATCATAAGCCATACATAAAACGTAAATAAATTTAATTTCCAGTTATTACTACACTCTGCAGAAACCTTAATGATTAAATGTCTATAGGAAATTATTTACTGTGGTTTATTATTTAAATCCTTACTTATTTAATTATTATATTATTAAGTAACAAAAAAACTAACTGCTAACTATTCTTCTCCGTGACTGTCGTATCCAGTCAACAATAAGCAGGAACTAATTCCGCTCGCCGGGATATTGCAATTTTCATGCAACGCTCGTTTCTGCCTTTATTCTGCTCTACATTGCGCCGACCGACTACCGGCACCATTACCGCCAGTAACGGCACCGCTATCGGCAGTACGGGCATCATGGTCGTAATACAATTTTAATAAAAACTTATTTTACCTTTGCGAAATGGCTTACTTAACAAAAAACGCAGTATATAGAAAGCTTTTGTTGTGCCTGCCCTAGTACTTTTAAACGGATAGGGTAGGCACTATAAATGTTATGCTTAGCTACTTTAGCCATGGCTTGGCAATATATGAGTATTATATTGCTTTCTTCTTCTTCTACATTAAATAACCAAATAAGAGGGTTACCCAATGCCGATCTATTTACACGTTTTTTTTATTTATCGGTTCATGTATCATACAAGCCGTGTCACTTTACACACTTTACTTTCAATTATCATAATTACCTATAAGATTAAGTTACAACTACTTTGCAACAATCTGTTATTACGTATGATGGTACCTGTATACAGTGAATTCATGCAGTAGTTAGTCTGATTAATAGCATGGATTTCTGCAAAGTAACGCCTTTGTTAATGATAATTATTTGTGTCATTTCCAGCAAATATACATCCGTGATCATGGTCGGAATATTATAATTTGCATGCAGCGTTCCCTGCCCCTCTCCATACCGCTGCATATCAGACAGCCGACACTTGACGTGCTATGTACACAGTGCTATCCGAAGGAGAGGGGGTTCTCAAGGGAAATTACCCCCCAAATTGTAGATGTCATATTGAAAAATCTTTTAAATGTTTTAAATCATGCCAATTTTTGCTTATTTTCACAGGTTGTATTATTAACAGAACCATTAGAGTTCCTGATTCCTAGTCACATTGTTTGTCTTTTTATAGTTGATTATCTGTTTATTAAAAACGCGTAGCAATATTGCGTATCAAAATATGTAGCACTTAAACAATCACAATTCTCATAAATTTAATAGAAAAATACGTTAAAGTCGTCAAAGTCAATGTAGGTTCCTTTAAACAAACCCCGAAATTAATGAACGGATCTACTTAAATTGCAAACAAAAGCTTCCCTTCCATTCAAACGTAGACAGGTACTTCGTAATATTTTTAATTTTATTCACTAACCGCGCATTGTTCTGGTGCGGAAGGGTCGGTCTGAGGTTACAGGGCTCTTGTAATATTCAGTCTTCGGGCACAATGTTTTATTTAACCATCGAGGCGCCTTCAATATTCATCACATTACTTCAAGCTCTTTGTTCTTGAATAAAACACGCTACTTGAGATCTATTCTCCTGGTATTCGAATGGAGTAGTCTAGGTAACACTGTCTTGAACTTAAATTGTATTTTTTTCTGTTGCTATCTGTTTGGCCTGCTTTGGCGCAATTTTGACACATAACAGCAGTATTTTTTTGCATTGTGGTTTATGGGTTGGCAACATAACAATGTTTTTAACTTCCGCACTTCTGTTTTTCATCGTACAATCAGTATTCAACAAATCAATCCATTAAAATTGACGTATGATTAATATTAAATGGAAGTTAGTCCTATATATGAATTTTTAAAAAATTACTAGTAGTAGGCGTATAAGAATGATATCCTTACATTTGATTAGTTAAAAAAACATCGAGTACTCAATTATTAGTGTACTACTGTAAGAAATAGCAAAGCAAAAGTAAAAATATATATTGTGCAAGTCGCAATCGCTAAGACGCGCGACATTTTGAAACGTGACCGCACTGTTAAAGTTATGTTATCGCATATTACCTTGAAAAAACAGCTTAAGAAAGGAATTTAAGCTCAGATTGCTTAAAACTACTATAAGGATAAGTGATTATTCCTTATTTTTTCTATTAATTGTGTTTATCTACATTAACGATTTTGTAATACAAAATTCGCTAACGGTATTTTTTCTGTCTCTTTATCATCTGGTCTTAAAAATATGGAACGATATAATGAAAAAACACAATATATATATCGTTTAAAAAAATCTTCTTCGCACTGTGTATTGAGTATTTGTGTAGATACAACTGTGTATCTTGAATAAGAACGTGGCCTTCGTGAATTCTATATATTGTGCTGACGTCAAAGACCAACACTTTTCGTTCGGATATTTAAATGACATATACTCGTAAGTGTGGCTACTAAAAAACAAACTGTTTTGCGACATCTGCATGTCCTACACCAACCTGTCTTATGGTTTCAGTCTGTTTTTGCGGTCGGTTCAGCTTTGAAACAACGCTACAAACAAGAAAGTTTCAAAGGGCTTAAGCTCTTAGCTTAAGAAGTTAGTGAGTGGTTGACCGCACGCTTCCAACTGGTATAACATACGTAGTATGCAACGTTAATGAAACAGCTCGCAAGACATTTAGGCTAATAGCACTTGGAAATAGGCGAATGGCAATTAAATTTAAATTCGACTCTGCAAAACGTTGTTGAAATAGTTCCAAAACCAAGGCGACGTTATGGCCATTTTATGTTCAATTTAATGATATAATTTATGGACATACCTACTATTAAGCGATGCGCTGTTTTAATAGTGATCCGTCCTAGCTTTGAGTTCTTTAAATCCCATCGTGATTTTTTTCGGACTTAGCGTCCTCGGCTGGTCGAGACATTTATATAGTCTATGGAAATTTGGAATCGATTTGTCCACATGAGTTATATTTTTTAATCAATAAAAATTATGCTAATATGGACTGTAAAAATCAATACAACACACTTAATGTAAAAATAAGTATTATGACAACGATTCGCGACAAAATATTCAATCAATCGGCTTTGATTCGCTGAATTCGTTCACACTCCGCGTATCAAACAGAATAGTATCTACTTAAAGATGAGGACTTTTCTGTACGAGGCTTTGGCTGAAGGGAAAGGAAATCTCGAACTTGTAAGGGTATATAAAAACAACATCTCAAGATGAAAGACACGTGGCCATTAGAGTGTTACATTACTATTATTAAATAACTTGTAAGGAATACATTACTATGAATGATTTTAAATAACAGTCCCTTTCAACTAAATTTTACTTCATACTTAACTAAGTATTACTTATGAACTCATAAGCCTAACTTGGCTCAGAGTAATTTATTACAATTACAATTTGTATTACAAAAGCAACTCCGTCTTTTCTTTACTAACCTTTCGCCACCAGGCAAAATTCAGGCCTCAAATTATCCCAATAAAAGGGTGATAGTAGATTTTAACAGCAGAGTTTGAGCTTCTGTGTTCTGGAGGGTGACCTAATGTAATGATATTTAACAAGGCGTTCCAATTTAGCCCTCAGATGTAACCACTATATAGCTTACAATCACTGCTTGTGGACTTTACTTTTATACTTGATACAAATAGATTTTAATGGACTATTCATAATTCTAGTCTAGTAAAAAAACCAAAAGTTTTAGACGAAAGTTATTATAAATATACATATAATATGTATTCAGCATAAAAAATGTTGTCAAACATTTGTAATAACTAATGATAAATACGCAAGTGGAAATAAAATAGAATAAAAAGGATAACATGAGCATACAATCCGGAAATATTAAAGACAGAAACATTCAATCTCGTTGATTCGTTCACACTTCATATATCAAAAGGAGAAAATTGGTCACGGGAGGAGGTGAAATGAAGCCCATTTACCGAGTACCAGCGTTTATGGAGGACATCAAAGAGTCGTCACAAAAGAAAGGACATATGATGCCAACATTTCGAGCGTTACAATCAGAAAGAAGGGCCCGTTGGTGAATTATGACGTTCCCGAATTTTAATTTTAAAATAAGATATTGATACAGTTATATAACTGATAATCTTGACACGGTATTAATGAGCCATTGTTGATTTTAAAAGAATATATATCATTAGAAAAATACAGTTTCTAATTACTGACAAATTAGATTATGTAGTGTTATCAAATATGAAAGTTTTTTAATGAGAACTTTTTTGTAATAACAAAGTCCCCGGGTGTTTCTAAATGGCATAGAAATAACAGAATGGTTTGACGAAGAGGATACCTTTAAATCATCTGTCAAGACGTGATAGCTAAAGGATATAAAAGTACGTACCATACACGTATTCAATCAGATGCTTAAACTGAAGATATGTAGATTACACAGTGTACGGTTGTAATTTACCGCTTGTAAATTACAACAGCATATATTTTTACGATTTTTTACAATTCCCAGTACGCGTATTAATCACAGTATACTTGTTATTTATGGTCGGTTCTGAACATTGCTTCGACACTTTATTACCCACTCTACGTATAGTATGAAATTAACGCTGCATAATATTATTTAAAATAACAGAACCAAAAAGGATTGTATATACGGGGATAATACAATCCTGGCCATCTCCTGGGCAATGTACAGTCTACGATGATGGTTAATTTAAGTGAAAATTATGTATTTTTTCGCCATACATTCATAAATTTAAAATGTATTTTACGTATATTTTAAAAATAAATATAAAACTTTATTTATTTATTATTTAACTGAACTAAGTCATGTTTTACATGCACCATGCGTAAAAACCACCCTATTTTATATTTGCATATTCTCATTTACCTATAGATATTGAACAGAATGTCGCAATCAGAAATTGAACCACTGAATTGAAATTCTGGCAAACTTAACGACAGCGTTCTTGTGGCTGACTGCGCCAGTTTACATAACATGCTATGTCAACCCACATACTAATGGTAATGTAATTTAAGTTAACCAATGAAATATGGGATCCCGTACCCTTGAGGTTAACTTGTAAACTTAATTTCAAATTTCAAAGTGAGGTCGAATAACTTTGATAACGGAAGGACACATTTAGTTAATTAAAAATTTCAAATCGAAATGTTTACAAATACGGCGTAATTTTTTATTAGGGTACATTTTTACAAGCATCGTGTTCTTTTTTTAGGTTAAATATTAAATATACGATAAGTTTTACGAATGCTGATAGACATCGACTTGATCCCTATCAAAAAAGCATTTAGCGATGACATTTCAAATCGGTTGGGTGTTGTTTGAAGCTTATGAACATGTTGAACCTATAGACGAGACTTGGCATCAGCCCCCACGCTTTATCTTCAAAATAAAAAATATACATATTTTCAATTGCAAAAAAATTAACAATTTGAAATAATATTTGCTAAATTTTATAAACAGAATAAACATTGGTACCATCAGAACGTAAAAAATCACAATTCCAATAAAAACTAATTAATACGGAAATATAGGTATGAAGGAGACCCAATCATATCTATGTTCTATCTATATAGGTTCGACTCCGGAGGCACCACGGCCACACCTATTTCTGCCTTATAACAGCAGTATTGTTGCTGCTGTTCTGGTTTGAAGGTTGTGGTCAAGGAGACATACTTAATCGAGGCGTTTCAACTTAGTCCTCAGGGGTAGCAACATATTTATGGTCAACCAGAGAAAGAGCTTCGATCCTGTCTTAGGTTGATTACAGATGTTAATGGGCGGCAGTGACCACTTACCATGAGGTGGACTGCATGCATGCTCGTTTGCTACCTTCCAGTTATAAAAAAATATATCTATCACAAGATTATGTCTGCAGCTGACTTTCTAATTCCGGGTTCGCAATATGTTCTCCAACATCCCTCGTGTTATAGTCTCATAAATAATTGTACGAAAAACCACTTCCCGAAGAGTTCCGGGAACGTCCTCGGGGAACTTACTCTCGTAAATCCAGAATCGAATGCTTGTTTATGCTTAGTGCGTGCCGCTGGGATTAGATATGTGGTAATTTAGCAAAATCATATTACATAACTTTCTGCCGAATAACTTTCTTGTGCAAAACAAATGGGTATAGAATGATAATGATAACTTGTATATGGGCACAGATAAATGTTCAGCTTTTTATGAGTTATAACATATCAAGTTATTTTATGTTTGACAGTGCTTATTTTAGCAGGATGTCACATAGAGTACTTGTAGATAAATAAAAAAATATATTGAAACTAGTTACCCGGCCCGGCTAAGTACAGGTAGCAAGGATATGAGCCTACGTGTAATGTCGCATCATCTTGTTGATGCGTTGAACATAGAAATAGGAATAGTTAATAGAATGTCAGCAATAAATTAAAAAGCAGTCATGAGGACTACCAACAGAAGTGAAGAACTAGTATTTGAAATTTCAAACTGATTGCAATTTTGAAATAGAATGATGAGTAAATTATAAACATTATTTTCTTAACAAATCACTTTTAATTAAAATTAACTTATATTACCATTATGTTTATATTTCTAAATAAATAGATGGCGTAGTTAGCGCACACTATTTATTATTTATCTGACAAACTAAATTAAGCTTTATTTGTATAGACCAAACACTGAATTATTACATGTGTCGTTAACTGGGTTGGTGAGCATGTTGCTCATATGCTCAATACCCCATAAGTATTCCCCGTACCAAACGTTGCTATAACAGTTTTCACGGTTCAAATATGAATGCATGCGGACGCAAATGTTCCATACACAAGATTAATAAATAAGTACAGGACAATAGAGCTCGTGCTCGCTTCTTAGACCCAACAGGTATGCGACCCCGTCAATGATTCCCCGCGTAGACCCCGCACTCTATCATACGGTAATACTAGCATACTTATTATAGTTGCGCGTCAAATTCGTCCTATGTGCGCTTATATCGTTTTTTTTTATATAAGTCGCTAACCTTGGAATTGTCATGACCTACTAGAGTTATAACTATTATTAGAATATAATTTCGTACTAATACGAATACTAATTGTATTTTACAATCACTAATAGTCGAATCCAGCGTGCGAAATACATTTTCTGTGCTTACCGTACAAGAAAATTTACGTGATGACGTACCGCGCACATCACTAGTTAGATTGCACAGGTATATTAGATACATGAACACAAATGTCATATGCACAAGGTAAATAAAAATACAGAATACAATATAAATATGAAACACATAAGTACTGAAGGATTGAAAAAGAACAATGCTTCTTCTTAAATAACCTTAAAAACACATTTCTAAACTGAAATAATACATGTGTTTTTGTAAAAATATAAAATTTTACAAAAACACAGTAGTTATTAAACCTTGAGTCTTTGCTATAAATCGTAGATAATTCCACTGACCTGAGAAATTGTTTCGAACAGCTCATCAGGCTTCAAATTGGGCTCCCACAGTGCTTCACACATACCATACAACTGCTCGGCACATGTCCCTGACACTACAAAATCTTCAGGCTCATTCGGACAACCAATCTGAAGAGCACAAAATACATCTAAATATAGTAATTTTAAAGTTTAAAATTATTATTAGACATACTATAGTTTTCAATAATTATTTAATATGTAATGATTACCAGTAATATACAGGGCAGGATTTAAGGGAGAGCTGGTGGGGGTTACTGGCCCAGGCCTCCACAAGACCCCACAAACAAGGAAATTAGGAAAATGTTAGGAAATTCATAAACAAGGGCACTAAATTTCAATGTAGTGAATTAGAATATCGAATCGCAAGACCTTCTTTTATTAGCCTACTGGTGGCATATGTGTAAATTCACCACTGAATAAGGGCCTCTGCTCATTTGTTGCCCCAAGGTTTCTAAATCCAGCCCTAGTAGTATGTACTCTTATGCATTGTAATATCTGACCAATTGTTTCAATAAATTAGGAGAAGGCATCCTGTTTGTTGCAGATGTGCACAGATGAAAACTGACTAGTTGACATCGATGAGATTATTTTTGGATTTCTTGAAATGAACATGATTATGTGTCTTACCAGATCCATGTTGCACACATAGGGGGTGTTATCGATAGGGTCAAGTCCGGCCACGACTGGTTCAATGAAGTAAGGGCCAAAACGCCTCTCATATAACAAGTTGGACAGCATCGCTGAGAATGTTTTTGGCCTCATTATTCTACCTTCTTTCAGCTCATACAGATTCATTCTGTAAGTAAACATATCATTAGATTACTAATGTGGTGACAATATTACTTATATTATAAAGGCACTGTTACATCTATATTTGGTTCATTCATGTTCTTGCTGCTGTTGTGGTAAAGGAGAAACAAAGGGTGTGGTATCCGACCCATTCCAATTTAGGTCTCTGGGGGTAACAATGCATTTGTAATCATCCTAAGAATGAACTGTGATGTGCAGCGAGCACTTATCATCAGGTGTATTGTAAACTTGTTTGCTACCTCAATGTTAAACAAGAGTATGCAAAAAAATTCTTCTATGGTACAAAATTACAAAACAATTTAACAAGAGTAATATTGAACGAACTCTTTACCTGAACTTAAGCCTTTGGAATACTGTCTGAGTGTCAGTCGCGAGGCCAGGTAGACCTACATATAATGTGGGGCCCATCTTATACACTTTTGGAAAATTCGTAGAGATTGTTTGGGCCTGAATACCATATCGTTTGTCCGTAGCGATCGCCACACAGTCCTGCCCCTTCATTGCCACCACAGCACCTCCATTATAGGCTAAAATCGACTAAACAGAGGATAATGGGGATTATAATATAGAACTAAAGCATACTAAAATTTAAAGCTGGTGTTGTATACGCGTTTACAGATTTAAAACATCTATAGTAGGTATCTCTTCGAATATATTTTATTCAGTAAATTGAGCAAGTCTCGAAAAACTTATTACAACGGTTCCTTAACCAAAGCCGGTTAAATGTTGTAAAAAACTGGAAGTTTTATAACAAAGCTTATAGCAGTATCTAAGAAATGTTTCTTACCATAGTTGCGTATGATATTTATTACAGATTTATTGTTTTATCACCTTTCTGCACAATTTGTTATAATTTGATTGTATTCGGTCGCCCGAAATGACTTGTAAAACGAAAAATGACATATCATTGATGCATGCACAGACTTTAAATATGAAACATAAA
>DWNJ01001997.1:0-11102 GCA_018250275.1 Udranomia eurus
ATCGTCTAGTATATCAATTAAAACTTATTTAAAGTATAAACCACTCATTAACCTATGTTCCTTCGTGTAATAACTTTTTATTATCATAGGTAAAATTAACAATTTATCGTATACAATCTATAACTGATTTTAGGTGGCTTATTATGACAAACCTCTAGCATCTAAATCTGTTACCTGTCTTGTCAAGGATTTACATCCTTTAACCAATTGATTACTAAAATTATAAGTCAAACTGAAACCATACCTATTTTATCAAATGAAATACTCCTACAATTTATGCGTATCAGTTTTAACCGACTTTTATTATATCATCCTATGCCGTTATTGTATTTACTATGAGAAATAAGACTTAAGTTAAAACATAATTTCTTGGGTGATTATCATTTATCATGGTCAAGGTAGTCTGTTGTGACCTTGTTTGACCTTTAAATATAGCTATATTATATTACATATAATATTCTAAAAGATTATATTTATTCTAAAATTAAAATGAATGTGACGTACACATTGATAAAGAATTTATACTAATAACACTTACTGATAGGTACGTATTACGGATTGTTCCCGGTGAAAGTTTCCATAAATGGAAATCTGCTTATGCTGCATGAGCGCCATCTGTGCTGATACTGCTAAAATAACTGACTCACGTTGAACGTCACACAAATTGTTACAATGCCATCTAGCGGAGAGTAGATTTTTCAACTAGTTTCTTCGTTGTTAATTACGCCCATATTTTTTATTGTACAATAATGAATAAATGTTAAATGCAATAAATTTAAATACGATAATAAAAGTATGTAAATGTTCCCAACAGGCATTGCTAAGTAAAAAGTATAATCGTGTGTGTAATATTTTCCAACCATACTAGTGACATTTTTTATTGTAGATTGTAGTGTGGCCATATGACAAATGTAATAAGAATAAATTATACAAAAATATAATTATTATTTGATTCTCCGATATTATTTTCTATTTGTGTAAATTAAAAAATCAGGAGAAATTTTATTTAAATTGTTATTTATTAATTTAGTTACTTATTTGAAAAATTACAAATATATGATGTAAATCATAATTAGTGATATACGTTACTAAGGAAGCTGCAAAAGTTACTCAACATTAAAAAACGACGTGACGTTATTATCTTAACAGCTCATAACACTAGGATTATATTGTTAAACTGATTTTTTATTAAAAAATATTATTAGCATTGTGCTGACATCTATCGACCATAGAACAATACTGCTCAAATGTAGGTCTACGATATCTATAGTCTACTGCAAATTGTCAACCATAATGCATTGCGCATAAATGGCCGCCATGTTGCTGCCGTCTGAAAGATGTTCACATCTGTGTGTGTTTACTAATGAATTTTAAGAACTTTAATAGTTAAATAATCGTATTTGTGAAATTGTGAGTGTACAATGGTTTTATATTACGTATGTTTTTGTGATTGAAAAGTCTGTCAAATGTCTCAGAGCCCAATAAACAGTGAAATTTTCTTTAGGTAGTCATTCGAGTCGGACGGCATAATGGCTGACAATCTCATTCAAAAGTCACATAAAACTAGTGAAAAAAACAAGTATAACAACGTTGTTCATCGCACGACGAGTGAATCTCTTCGCCTGAACGAGTCAGAGAAGGGAGTGACTCATCCGACGAGTCTTCAATCCGCCCATAACCCAAGGAAAATATCTTCCTTTCAGATCACCAGTGTGACGGTTGGCTCTAGGGTGAGCACTGATGCAGGCGAGGACTCCGCCGACGATTTAGATGAATCTCACACCGACGACATCTCAAGGGTGACGGATATAGAGAATGAAACGCCGAGTTACTCCGAAGATACCTTTTCGAAAGACGATGTGTTTTACAACGCGTCGAGCGCCTCGCTAGGCTGTGCGCCCGTCATTCCGACTAGTTCGCAGTACGGGCTCGCGATCGTCGGCCAGGACAACAATACCAACCAGATAGGAGGAGCAGTGCCAAATAGTAATAATACAGAAGTAAATGACATGCACGTCAGTGTCACCAACGCCGGAACGGGTAGCATTATCAATCTTATTGGTAATGCTAAGCCCCAAGAAGGCATGAAAGAAATACAAGAACATGTTAGAAATGAACGGTTTAAAGTTGTGAAAATAGAAAGCACAGAACCATTCCGTCGGGGTCGATGGATGTGTATGGACTACTTGGATCACACTACAACCCAACAGAATGCACCTATCACCCTGAACAACAACTTAGATGTGACAGAGAATAATGCACTGCAAGCTCCTGATAGTGGCGTTGTGATTAATGACAGTCAACATGATGACATGTGCAATGATCTGACCAGCAAAGGGCCTAAGGAGATACAAGTGAGTGCGCCGGCCGTACAGCAAATAGATCAAAGTGTTCAGAAACAATTTCCTATGGCTTCCCCTGGGCAATCGCTGACCCAGCCTATTAATGTAGTACAACAACAAATGCCTGTTAATCAGTCTGTGTCCGTGCAGTCACCACCCTTAGAAATGCCGCAACAGATGCAAAATCAAAACATGCAGAGCAACCAGCAAGTGGGTCAACAACACCCACAGAGTATGACACACATTACTATGCAAAGTACTACACAGAGCCACCCTCAGTCCACACAACAGCAACAGGTTCAACAGATACCACAAAGCTTCCCACAGCACCAGTTGCAGCAAGTGATAGCACAGTCTCAGGGTATAGCCATGCAGCAAATACCTATGCATCAACAGATGCCACAACAAATGCAGCAAATTAGCCAGCATATACCACAAGCCCAACTCACTAATATGCAGCAACTGCAGCAACAGATGCCCCAGATGCAGGGTATACCAAATCAGGGGCAAATACCACAAGTGGGAAGTCAACAGACACAAATGCAACAAATGCAGATGCAGCCAATGCAGGGTCAGCCTAACCCACAACAGATACACCAGATGCAACAAGCCCAGATGCCGAACATTGGACAGAGTCACCATTTGCAAGGCCAACAGACTATCCCACAACAGGCTCAGCTCCAACATTTGCCTAGTCAGGCCCAGATTCAAGCGTTACAGAACCAACAAATACCAAATCACATACAACAGATGCAAATACCAACACAGTTAACTGCGGCTAATCAACAGATTCCACAAATGCAACCCCAAATGCATCAACTGCCCTCCCAGCCACAACAGTCTGTGGTACCAGGTATGCATCCTCAAATGCAACAGCAAGGCATGTCAGCAGTACAACCATACAGCCAAGCGGTCAATCAACAGCCTAATCCGCAAACAATGATTAGTGCTAATATTCCATCCTCGCAACAGGCAATGGTTCCTACTCAACATAGTGTACCTCAGTACCACACACAGCAGTCCCAGATGACTCAGCAGGGCCAGACAATGCCTCAAGAAGTACTGACCAGTATCGTCACATCACAACAGGGAGCCACTCTGCCCTCTAATCTTCAGCCGATGGCATCTCAGCCTCAAGGATCGACTTTGCCAGCCAATCTTCAAAGCTTAGCTGGCCAGCAACAGGCTACAACAGTGCATGCAATGACAGCGCAACAGGGAACTGTACCCCAGGGTAACATACAAATGATGACCGCCGCTCCCCAGAATATGCAAATGACTCTAGACGGGAATCAGCCAAGCATGCAGATACCCGCCTCAGATCCCATATTCATGCAGCAGAACGTTGCCCAACAGATACCATCACACATGACGCAAACACAGAACATAATGCCGCAGCAAGTGAGTGGTCAAGGGCAGATGGGGGGTGTGCAGTACGTTCCCAACCAGTCCGTGACGCAGGTGTCGATGGCGCACCAGAACATTCCGATGTCTATGCAGCAAAGCATGCCGGTCGGAATGGGCGGCGGGGTCCACGCTAACGTGGTTCAGTCACAGACGAGCATGGGTCTAGGGTACGGTGGGGTGGTGCCTGTCATGTCTCAGAGCAGCGTAGCGCCGGTCGAGGCGACCGTTTCGGGGACTAACTCTCCGGTAGTTTCGTTGCCAGTGAGTTCTACCGCTTACGTGGCCAACGCGGCACAGGCGGGCCATGACAGTCAGGGCTTCGGGAGCCCGGTGAGTGCGGTGGTGTCTCACGCGATCAGTGGCGCAGTGATGAGCAATGTGAATGTGAATGCGTGTGATAGTGGTGCTCCGGACGTGACGACCGACGGCCTCCAGGCCGGCGACACTGGCGATGGCAAGGAGGAGCCGCAGCCCCAGCAACAACCCGAGGATGAAAGGTGAGTCGTAATGTTTAAGTCTTGAAAGTTCTCACTAAACTTTATGTTTGCCAAATCTTCAGATTGTTGAATTAAGTTATACTTCTGAGAAATTCTATTGTACCCTCTGGAGACTGATGACAGATTATTGTGTTGTCATTGAATCATAAAGTCAAATCATAATTCGTCAAAAAAAAATCAATAAATTTACAAGAAAACTTTACAAGTCAAGTACTCCTATTGTGGTTTGCCTAATAGTATGAGCTCGTAACAGTATTCAGTTTGCTGCATTCTGAATCAAATAACCATACTATGCAGGGTTCTTATGGTTTGCACTTAGACACCTATGTTTAACTTCAGAAGACAACTTTCAACAATATCCTGCTTCCACTAGTAGCTATTGCTCTGGAATTAGTCTTGGATAAGATGTAGGCTTTTATATAGACGGGTTGTACTTGTATGTAGTTTAGTATACATTAGCAGTGACCACGTAGAATTAAATGGATTCCTTTAAGAAACATTTTCTTACTATATATGTTTTAATTAAATTCTAATTTTCCAAGTTTCTTAAGATTTGCTTCAAGTCATCTTCCCATCCCTTGACTTGGCAACCCCTGTTCCTTTCGCAATCTCTTGGGTACCCAACATTAACCTGCTTACTCCACTTGTCGAGCGGGTTACGTAACATGTGTCCAGTCCATCTCCATTTTTGGTGGTCCATCCGAGTTAGAATTTAAACAGATATCAAAATTTAATTATAAGCACTCCAAATTAATTAGAAATATTTGAAACAAAGAACAAATAATAGTGTTGGTTGTCCTCTATCAAAATAGCACCTATACCTAATTAGCCTCAATCCTACGATTAATTACATAAAGTGGGGATACATGGATTACAAAGAGCAATTAAACATAAATTAATGTTTATCAGTATTGTAATCTTAAAAAATAATACTAATTGTATATATGTACCTTGCTTATAATTTTAAATTACACACTGAATTGTGTGTAGTCGGAGAAAGCAGATTTCATTGGGTCTTAATTGATTGGTCTAGATAAGATATTGTGCTTAAAAAGTATTTTTTTCTGGTAATTTGGAATGTGTAGATAACGCATACAAATGGCTCGTCACTAGATTTGGATGCCGGTATTTCTACTGATAGTTTAGTTTTAATGTATAGTTTTACAAGTCATTAAATTAAACATATATTTCGTAGGTTAAATTTTTACTTTATTTTACAGCGGCCTTTTATAACTACGTAAAGTTTATCTAACTAAGACCGCAAGAACAGTTAAGGAATATATTTAGAAAACAAATTGAAAACATTCGGGATACAAAATGATTCCTAATAAAAAATACGCATTCTATATTTTATTCTGAGCCAGCGTAATGAAACATATTGAATATAAATTTGCGGCTGTTTAAATAGCTGTCGGACATGATAAACGTGGATAAGGAGGAGATGGAAGTGGCATGCTCAAACACTTAATGTTAGGGCCGAGCTTGAGAGATTGAATTTGTTACAACCGTTAGTCATTGGAATTCGACCTAAAATGGGGTCCATTATACATTAAGTAAATGGGAAAGCGATTCGGTTACATTTATTTTGCGTTTGTAGAACATGATTTCGTAACTCGTTTTGCTTATTGCGTGTGCCCATTTTGTGGTCCTTTGGAGCGGTGGTTGGCAACAGGACCAGAATATCTATGCAGCTGCAAGTAACGAATCCCGCATCTATTTGCGAAAATAACTCATCCGTAGACAATGGCGGTTGTTTTCGTTGCGTTCGGCCGCCGCTCGCACCGGCGGCCGGCAACCGCCGAGTGGAATCCGACGTCCCTTTGATGCTGTTTATTTGCTCATCGTCCTGCGACATAAATAGGTGGTTGACACGTACAGTGCATGGTGCCCGTCGGTATGTCGGTGAGTCATGCGCACACGCACGCACCCGATCCACGGGCCGGCTAAAAAAGAGCGTACCGCCGTTCTTTTTCGTCTGGCTGCCTCGACTGTACACTTTTTTTTTCGAACTTGACATCGATGACTAGATTTCACTCCGCTCCGTATCTATCTTTGTAGCGGATTTTGTGATCGTGTTTTTTGAAAACTCGTTTACAATGACATGCTAGAGCTTATGCTGATAAATTTCTTTAATACTGAGCGCTACCGATTGCGCGGACTGTATGAGAATGTCAGAGTCCGGTGCCAAAAGTCAAAGTTTCGTCTGCTTTAGACGAATATGAATGAATGTAATGAACTCACTTAACATTTCAAACAGTTATGTAGTATGCACGACACGAAGGCGCAGTGTGAAGAAGTCGATGCCGGCGCCAGCGCAACGTCACTGGCGTCGTTGGTAATCGAGTCGAGAGAGGAAGGCCGCGAAACTTGAGCCTCCGCTCAGTCTGATCGACTGACATGCACCACAGTTCTCAAGCAGTCATATAAGCAGACACTTAATGCGGTTAGGAGCGATTTGCGAGGGACAGAGATCGCAATGTTTCGAATCCTCGTCACTTGACGCGTTGATGCTTGTTGGATTCTTTTTTCATTTATACCAGCGCCTTCACTTACACTGGGTTGGGTTCGCCCGATTGTAATCTCTGCTTTCTTTTAAGTAAATGTCTATACTAGACACTTTAATTTACCTCATCAAAGATCGTACTTTAGGATTAAATGAAATAGTACCCTCGTCGCTAGAGCGTTCTTTACGAACTCTGCGAGTTTTTTTTTATAGCTTATTGTCTAAGCGTGTTTTTAAACTTTCCATTCATGGAACCGTTTGACGTGCCAACTTGTGGTACTCTTGTATAGAGCAATTAAGTGACCGTTTTGTGTCATCGGTGGAAATGTACGTATTGCGGCAGAGAAATAAATGCGTTTATTTTAATTAATATCTAACTATGAGCGTTCATTGGTAATTATAAAGAATTCCGGACACACAAATACACCAGCGCCCAGACCAAGTAAAAGTAACTAATCATTTAGATTTCCCACGGGAATCGAACGCAGGACCTTTTAGAAGGCAAACCAGTATCGTACCTATTGTGGTACGGGGGTCGTCAATAGTTATTTATAACAACACATTACTCGTAGCGTATGGCTGGATTAGGACGTGTGGTATAAAGTTATATCGTCTGTAAACTGGTTATCACTGCAGCTAATATTTTGCATTTTGTACAACATTGTTTTATTTAAATAATTGTTCTAAGATCTAAACAAATGTTCTAAGATAGTACATTAGCAAGATAGTTTCTTAGAATTTCGCCACTTTTTCAAATTTCATCGCTCATTAAAATTACAAATATACATATCTATATGAAACCTTTTCTTTGAATTTATATATAACCAGCTGGCCCAGCCAACTTCGTACCGCCTCCCCGTCCCCGTCCCACAACTTTTTTATTTATGAACCGATTTTAATTACACTACACAAAACTGTAATATGTTAAGTGAAGTTTGCCCCAATCCTTCAGTGAAAACCGGACTCAAATTGGATCAGCCGTTTCTGAGATTAGCGTGCACAAACGCACAGACAAACAGACAAAAAATCCAAAAAGCATTTTTTTGGGTTGTATTCTTTAAATAAAGACATCTAAAATGGCTTTCTCTTAGATATCTTCAGACAGCAATCACTTACTGATTTATTATATGTATAGATTATAAATAGGTACAATGTACATGTATTAATCAAAATATTGTGGTCAGGATAAAGTTGAAAAACCTGTTTTGAACATTATTTTAAACCTGTTTCAGTAAAGTATAGGCGGATATTTCATACTAATTTATTTATTCAGTCATATTATTTATTCAATTTAAAAATAAGATTCTACTTAACCCTTGTCTGTTGACTGTGCGGAATGTAGATTTTTTTCCTGAAGGTGAAATTTTCCTGTGTTAATCAGATGATCAGAGGAATCTGATAATATGATGATATAACTAACGAATAACTAATTTTGTGACATATTTGGAATAAAAATATATTTCATATAATAGTTTAACTAACAGTGACGCGTTTAAAATTTTCGAGTTGATGATAATTTTAGTTACACTTACAGAGGAAACAACTACCCAGAAATGTTGAAATCAATACATCTGGATTTTTTATGCATTTATTCGAAATTAAATAGGATAATAGTTCGGATTGCCTACTAATTTTAACTTATTGTAAGATAGCATGTATATAACGCATATGCCTGTTACAGAGTGGTGAGCGAAGTAATATGAAATGTGGCTTGTCGATAAAGTATTTACTTGCTACAAAGCGAGGAACAATTTGAAAGATTCATTCTCGTACAGTTTCTACTGGCCGGCGGTTAGTGCGATCTACTGACGTGCTTATATCGGTGAAAGTGGATTCTCAAACTCCCGTCTGAGATCCGCTCTAAAGATTGGTACAGACTGGGAGTATGTCCACTACAACAAGATGCAAATAATTTGACGGTTTGGATATTTGAAAAGACTGCTTTACTCTCTTTTATGCCCATGCACTGATGGGACGTTTGCTTTGTAAATTACAATGTTTGGCATGTAATGATCTATACTAGTACTAATACTAACTACTACGGATACTCGGGCAATTATAAATTGATACAATTAAAATGATTTTTTCTAGTTACGCTTAGTTGTACGTTAACATAATAATCTAGTATTATGTTGTACTTCTAATTGAAACCTTCATAAAATTGGATCAGTCAATCCGACCCGTGTACTTACTGTAAATTCTAAATTAATAATAGTTAATGATAATGTAACCTAATGGATATGGATACCTATAGTCCGAACTATACCATACGAGTACTCGTACATCTTGGCAGTTGAGTTGTATGCACAGCTATTGCTCGACTTAACTATTGTTGTGAGTTGTGACGTTCGTTTTCGGGATTATTACACACGCTTACGTTCTTAGTCAGTACCCACCATAATAATATATTGTCAAATAAACGTGTTCGATCTAATTTTGCACACGCTCTGTAACATATTTTAACACGTCACACATCGTTGTGAATTACTTATTTTTTTTTACATAAACGGGTTTTGCATTTCCTATCAGTGCGGTTTTATTTTAAAACTGGTATCAGTGTGGTTTCCTATAAAACTAGTAACTAATTAAATTATGTTGTTTTCTACTTGATTCAGATGAAATTAAAATCATATTAATATGGTAGTGTAAATTTTCCTTGATAGATAATATGGATAGATTAGTTGCTTATAACGCCATCAAAAATTATCTAGAAAATCCCCGTGAAATGTTCATACACATTCTTAATATAAAACGTCTTTAAGAAAATTTGACTTCCTTAAAGAGCCACAACTCAAAACAACAAGAACCACGCCACAACTTTCAATTTCTTCAACTTCCTCACCTAAACTGTTTGACATATCGCGTGGTTTACCACTTGCGGGCAATTATAAAAAATTCTACATCGATACATCGCGAATACATTCGAAAATATTTTGCGCTATATGATACGATTGCCATCCGCGTAGTCGGTGTGTAATCATTTGACGTCACTACATCGGTGTGGCCGATAAAACAATTTTATGAATTGATACGCAAACGCCAATGTACCGACGAGTACTTCACACGCGTAAATCATAACACGATAACTGCGAGTAACATGTGAAGTCATAGAAATAAGTCACAATTTTTCCACTGCTCACGTTGAGTCGCAAATAATATGTAATAATAATTTTATTAACATGTTCCAACGTTTTACGTTCGCTGCTTACATCTAATATAACGGAAGACTACTGACTTACTGGGGTGGCGCAATGACCCAACATGAGTCTCGTCCTCCGATACAAAGAGATGCCATTCCGATCTGTTTTGCTAGGTCCCGCCACTCCTGTATCTGGAGTTCGCGTAAGACTCTCGACTTCATCAAGCCATCGATACCTGGGACGGCAAACTGGGCGTCCACCGCTTGGTCCTCCCTCATATGCGCGTTTTACTGCCCGATCTTCTCCCATTCTTTCGACATGACCAAGCCAGCGCGGTCAGTGTGCTATTACCTAGTCCATGTTCATTTTACCGATTTTCGTTGGAATGTATGGGATTTTCCTCCCTTTATATTTTTATATATTTATATACGTCATATACGGCTATGACGAGTAACTAATGGAATTATAATCTACTATTGGAATGGTTTTTTTTTAACTCGTATCATTTTCTATAACAAAAATACAAAAGCAAGAGTTTTTGTTGGTTTGTTAGTAGTTCATACAGTATCTCCATGGTAGCAAACAAAATAACTATTTTTACTTAGGTACTGATTCATAAAAACAAAACCAAGTGACCTTACAACAAATTTTATTTGGGTTCGAATCAAGATTCATGCGATGATTCAGAGGCGGTTTCTTCGTGATAGAACATGTTCTATCATTTGATCACGGTTTTTGTTGTTATTAAACAACCAGTTGAACATTTTACACACACAAACAATACTGGCGCAGCGTCGGAGCCTGAGCGTGACGCAGCGGCGCCTGCGAGGACGTCGGACCTCAGAAAAAAGACTGCCTATAGATCTTTCAACATTAATTTTAGTGACCAACTAACAAGAGAGTACTACGAAACAAATAAGTATCTTTAAGTAGGCAGGACGTAAATAATACGTCTAATAGTAAATGGTGTATAAAAATATAATTAGTTATATCGTAAAGTAGTACTACTTTAACCGACTTAAAAAAAAGAGATTATCAATTCAACGCCTTTTTATTTTCAAACTACGTCAGTTATTACCCGATTTGGATATATATTTTTTAATTTTTTATTCTATTTAGTTTCGAATTTGAAGATAGAAGTAAAGATTCCGGCAATAAACATACATCGGCCTGCATGCGCTGTTCGTTATTTAATTTTTTTTAAGTCGGTTAA
>DWNJ01001998.1:0-11100 GCA_018250275.1 Udranomia eurus
GTATAGGTACACGTATTGAAGTTAAGTAATTTTAAACTGTTAATTAAATAAAAATTTGGTCTCTGGAAATTATGTAAAATGGTATTTCTCCACAATTTAATTTTAGTATAATAAAAAAAATCCTTATAAGTAACTCTCCCGTTTTGTTTGTGTCTTCCTCTTGAATATTTTATTTATTTAATTATTTACGTACACTTAATATATATTGATATATTGATTTTTAATTCTAGACTATCCGTTTATGTTTTCATATATTTCCTCTTTCATAATGCGTAATATGCGCAATATATTTGATTATGCGCATATATTGCGCATAATATGCGCAATATATGCGTCAGGCATGTACTTTATAGGTCACAGTTAAAACCCTTTTAATTAGAACGCGTTTTCCCCAGTCAGAACTAGTTTTGACTGATATTCAATTCCGGTAAAACGCGTTCTAACTACAAGCGGGGTTTAACTATAACATATATAAGCACATAAGGTGGGGTAATCAGTATAACGTTAATAAAATACATATAACCAACATAAATATTACCTTATTGATAATAACGGTTAAGGTTATCAACGGTTAGTAAGTTTTTCTTTATAACTGGAAGGTAGCAAACGAGCAGTGCACGTGATGGCAAGTGGTCACTGCCACCCTTGGACATCTGTAATCAAAATTAAAATAGGATAGAAATTCTTTCTTAGGTCGACCACAAATTTGTTGCTACTGAGGACTAAGTTGGAACGCCTCGACTAAGTATATCTCCCTGACCACCCCCTTTAAACCAGAACACAGCAGCAAGAATATTGCAGTTACAAGGCAGAAATAGGAGGCGGTGGAGCCTCCCGAGTCGAACCGTAAAAGGTTCCGTAAACCTTGAAAAAAAAGTTTAAATAGTTCTGTTGTATGCACTTAAATTCTTATGCAAATAATATTTGGTTAAATGTTATTACATTGTTTATAGTTCACCGGTTCTCAGTGAAACGAGCCGTCAGAGTGGACGGAAATGACCAAAGATTTTGCTAGACGCCCAATAAAAACTGGTTCTTATGAAAGTGAAAAGTTGTTATAATTATAAGTACATAACTTATGCCGCAGGTTTCTATGTCACGTCGGTCTAAGTTCTCAGCAGATCTAGTTTACGGGATCTGTGACTGACTATTTGGTTAATAACGTCCTTTAATTAATACAGTTAAACGTATTAAGCAATAAAGTTATAATTTAAAGACTTTCATTTACTTAGATGCTATCTATATTGTTATGTGTTGTGTTGTGACACAAAAGTTATACAAATGTTAAGAACATAAAAAAATAACATAGTTATTTTCTTCACAACTTTTTACTAAGCTTGATAGTTGTACGAGTCAGTGCTATTTTTATTAAAATTTTAGAATATTAATGACCACTTCGATATATTACTTTAGCTATTATCTGGTACCAAATAAAATCATCCGATAGTGAAATGAAAATAAAAAAGCTTGACGTTGCAGTGGCGTTGTTTTGAGCTGCGTTCGAGTGAGGTAGAAAGTGAACTCGCCCGGCTACCAGCTGACGTGTAAACGGATCCGTTAAGAAAAACTTGTTTACATATATTTTTTTTATATTGAGATGGCAGACGAGCATGCTGTCCACCTGATGGTAAGTGTTCAATGCCATCTGGACATCTGTTATGAACTAGAGATAGGATTCTTTCTTTGGTCGACCACAGATACGTTACTACCCTAGGACTAAGTTGAAATGTCTTTATCAAGTTTTTATCTTTTACTGCTATCAAACAGAACAAAATAATACAGCTGTTATAAGGCAGAAATATGTTAGGTGTGGCGGTGGTGCCTCTGTAGTCGAACCACAAGATGTTTTACCTACAAAACATATTTATAACCCTTGCTAACTTATATAAATCGTCAATCATTCCTGTCTAATTGAATTGTATTCATATAATTGATGAATATAACCTTAGGCAAAAAAAAAATAATGATAATTCTATATTTGTTTCAAGTTATACATTATAGCCGGCGTACTCAAGAAATTCTTTTTTAAATTAAAATAATGAGTATGCACGTCACACGCGTCAATAGAGACGTAGCGTAGGATATTTATAATATTCTAGTGCTGAATTGCCAACTGAATTGGTGGCCGCAACCCTTTTTGTGTCCTACTGCTGGGCACGGGTCTCCTCCTACGACAGGGAAGGCATACTCCGCCATATTGCTTCATGCTTATATTAAGTGTACGTACAACCAATTGCAAACGAATCGATTACCATACGTAGTCTTTCAAAGACACGTTACACTTACACATTAAGATTGTTGTTGTCTCATATATACCAGCATTTGTGGCACATCGACCGATATACGAAAATGGTTTCATGGTGCATTAAGCGTAACGGTAATGCCTGCCCGAACTACATAAGCTCTATTACTCGTACGCTATGCTTGAATATCATGCATACTTGATCCCATTATACTTTACAGGGAACTGCACAGAAACGTAGAGCAAGAAAATATATCGGAAATTAATTTAGTATTTGATTGAATTACCGGTATAAAAACTATACGTGGACGCATAGGTATATACGTTGTAGGTGAGTGATAACTAAATGATTTTAATTGAATATAAATTTATATATTACAAAGGTCTTACGTTGAAGCTTCCGATAATTTAAAAATTTAACGACACCAAGTTTTACGCTGAATCATTTTTAAATTAGTTTTTAGTAAAAACTTCTCACCATTCATGAAATAAAAAGTATCAAGCAGGCTTTGGTTCAGTGAACTTTTGCCACAAGATATTTAATAATAACAAGCATAATATAGATATAGATAAACATTAATAAAAATAATATGTGTGTAATAAATATAATAAATAAAAATAACTACAATTTTCTCACGATCATAGCAATTTTTGTTATGATTCTGTTTTAATAGTTACTGTATGACACCGCTGAAATAAAACACATCGTGTATGCAAAATTTAATAGTGATTGAAAGTGAATTGGACTGACAACCAGTCAAAGAACAGAATTTATTATTATTAAACAAATAAAAAAATAAAATACATAAAAGGCCTGATGACATAAAATTATAAAGGCAGTATTAAACGTAGGAGCATGTATGTACTACGCGTGTCGTCTACAGTTACCTTTTTATAAGATCCGTATAGTTCTTCATTTCGCAAACATTTTGAACACTCCGTGGTTCGACCTTTTCTAATACTTAGCAGTGTTCTTGTAGCAATTAGTAGCTTTTAATTCAAAGGGTGCGGTAAAGGGACACATTTAACCGAGGTGTTCCATCTGAGTCCTGTAGGGTAGCAACGCACGTGTCTGACTTAAGAAAGACTACGTTTATATATTGGGTCAATCACGAATGTCCATAAGCGGCAGTGACCACTTACTAATTTTTTACTTCAGTGTTTAAAAGTGAGGGAGTGAGTGAAGTGAGCTCAAGAACAATATTTAGACTACGTTAGATAGATTGGACTGATCAATGATCTAAAATATTATTATACTAACAAAAAATTGAGATAGTTTCAATCCTATGCTGTGTAGTCCCTGTAAAGGCTTAGTTTTTAAGTTTGTAACTTGCTGTAGAATAGTGTTTTGGAAGTGCTTTCTGAGCAGCAAAGACAATGTTAGTGAGATAATGTAATTAATATACGGCCTTCAATTAAGTTTAAGTGAATAAAATTGTCAGCTGTCTGTTAATGGACATCTGAATCTTACAGGGTTGAAATTCTGTCTGATGTCCGATGTCGACGTCATAGGCGTTGACGAATACGTAAAATACCGTGAAAGGCTGTATCACACTCAAAAGGCTTCGTACAAGCTTAACATTCCACAATAAATCGCACATTTAACAACTGCTTGCCACGTTTGTCATGACTGAATTTCATTGAAATGTTTTGTCAATGAACTACAAAAAATGAAAGTCGTTTTATTTTGACACTCTGACAAACGATTTAAGAGAGACGTGACGACAGGCGTGGTAGAGATCCCTTATTATGTAGAGATCGTTCGCGTGCACAATAGATTTTAGATTGCTACAAAGAGCTATTTTATAATGAATAAAATCTTGACATTCAAATTAAATACGTTTAAAACTTAGTTTCAACAATGCACAATGAAATTGTCACTGTAAGCTAGCGAAGAGCAGAACAA
This sequence comes from Udranomia eurus, assembly GCA_018250275.1. Taxonomy (NCBI): domain Eukaryota; kingdom Metazoa; phylum Arthropoda; class Insecta; order Lepidoptera; family Hesperiidae; genus Udranomia; species Udranomia eurus. Next base: position 4,149 of record DWNJ01001998.1, read on the forward strand.
AGAAGACTACACCTATATATTAACTATTTTTTTGTTGTGTGATTCAAAATAATAGTTTTAAATTTTTTCTACGAAGTATTGACTATCACCTCTTCGATTCCCACTATATTAGCTTATATGTATTATAAAAATACGTCTCTAGTAGTAGGTAGAGATCCAAAATAATATTTCATAAACATATGTTATATATTGAATTAAGCGAAACTCTTCACATAAATTGTACAAATGTAGAGACATCAGGTGTAATTATGTCCAAAAACAAAGCATTCGCGAGCCAAAAGAGAGTCGAGTGATGAGAAAAAAAGTAGCGGAGAAAGTGCGATACATCCTTACAAGGGTGGGTTCGAAACTGGTCATTAAGGCTTTGAGAATAGTGATGTCGTTTCCGTAACAGTAATTATCATTTGCATACATCACAATGCTTCGCACGGTTTTCGGGCATTTTCTATGGAGAACATATATTTTTAAGAGTGTGATAACAATGGCGTTCATTAATGTTACACATTTCTCTTACATAATAAAAAAGGTATTGTGCATTTCTCTCATTGTTTTTTGTTCTATTAGTAAATATTGCTATCTCTTTAGTTCCTATACATTCTATTAAAAGGCAAACAAGCCTTACCATCTTAACTTTACCTTATAACACTGAGAAAGATGTAAATGTTCCATAGAAATAATAGTTTTGTACTTCTTAATCTACAAATAAAATCATCAAGAAGCGTGTTAGTCCTGAGTGTATAAACAAATGTCTTAAAATATGTGCAGTTTATAAACTTCTCCTTTGCTTTACTAGTTTTTGGATCTGTATTAGTTCGCTGTTTTAGTCTCTACCGCTCACGGAAATTGGAACACCTTGGTTAAGTCTCTCTCTTACTTACTCCTTTTATACTAGAACACAGCAGCTTAAACAGAGATAGCTTGTGGTGTTCCCTGATTCGAAGCGTAAAAGACTCTACCTTAGTAGAGTTATGTCCGCATTAGACTCACTAATAAGTGTTTGCATAAAAGGCTCGTCGCAAGATCAATATTTATTATCTATACCAAAACAGGAAAGTGGCGGAAACGACGCACTTATATAAAAAGGTATTATTTACGAGCACGCAACAAAGAAAGTGGTGAAACTTGCGTTCACGTCCTTGACTCTATATTGGTCACTTCGTTTATGCACGCCACTTTGGTGCATACAATTAGCAAATTATACATTGTTTTTATAATAAGCAATTTTTATCATTATGTAAAATACCTATGGTACAGCACCGTGCGTTTTTTTGCATTAATGGTATTATATGCTACTACTGTTTGTTTTTACCAAAGTTTGACAATTTATTACTTTATTAGTCTGTCCGTGAAAGAAGAAATCGAAAACACAAACAAATTACGGGTTTATTTATTCTTAAAATCAATACGTACAATGTAACAAAAATGCATTAAACATCTCAGTTTTGTATCTTGTGATTTAAAAAAACATCTTAAGGAATTAAAAGACATACAGGCATTATTACAAGTACTTAATCTGACGACTTTCTTCCAGTTCAATGTACGTTCACATTGGTCAGCAAAAGCTGCGTAAGCGCGTTGATGTCTTTATTACGAATCCTCGCGTAACATTATGCAGGGTATGAATAATTCAACGTGCGGGAGAATACCGAATCATAATTTAAATATATAACGCTTCCGGTGTATTACTGCAGATTTTATTTACATTTTTACTTTATTTTAGATAAAAATAAAGTAAAAATGTATATGTAATAAAATGTATATAAAATAGTTTGTTTTTTTATTGAAATAACAATAGAGACACAAAAAGGTGTAATGTTTCTATATATGTTAATTTTCAATTTAACAACTACATTGAAGTTTAAATATAGATGAATGAACGATGTATTATTGTATTATTTCATAAATCGGAATACATTAACGTACGCAAAAGCTTAGGCAGTAAAAGATAGAGACTGGTAGAGTTTTAATTTCGATCCTAAACTAGGTCAAGTTTTAACTGCTTTGCAATAGCTATTAGAAAGTAGATTGAGCTAACCTGTTTTATGCCTGGATTTGAGTCATTTTGTCGGTTGTATTGATGCTGTTGTATCTCCGTTACACGGCTCTATTGTATGAGAAACGTTTAATGGGGAATAGGTTACTCAATACACTGCCGGACATCAGTACAGTTACATTTGTTACATTTTGTTAGAAAATAATAGCAAATAGATCGGATAGTTTCGACATGCGGAAGTAATGTATGCAAATGTAACTGAAATTATATGCAAGTTTACATCATCATTATAAATTTATTATCGCACTGCAAAATGCTGTCTGTGATAGATATTACAAATTGTTTTATTTATTCATCTGCATTGAGGAAAATTGTAATAACATACTTAAAATTGCACTTCAAAACACTATGACCGTTATATGTAGTTTTTATCCATTTAAAATTGATAAAATTGGTTCACTTCCATTTTAATTTAAAAATACTATCACTGTCACCTACTGTTTTTATTAATTACGAATGATTATGAAAAGAAAATTAATAGCGTAGTAATTGTAATAGCGCAAGATGCTTGTTTTATTAACTAAGTGTAAATGTTAGATGGATTTGTAAAACAAATGATGTGCAAACGCCAGCTACAATGGGGCGTGAACACGCGATTGGCGGCCGACTGTAATAAATGAATCGATTTAGATAATATAGTTTACTTTTGGCAATAAAGTTATTATTTACCGAGTTACACGTTTCATTATGTCTATTTACTTCATGCTATTATTATTATTAGTAATACTATGAAGTTTTAGGTTAGCTTATCTTCAAATATTAACAATATATATTAAATGTATGATAATACACGGTTAATACGTATTACGGGGCAGCCATTACGGTACTATTACTAGAGGGAAAGTGTCATTGATATGTTAAAACTGTGAGTAAAGCAGTGCTCAGACGCTTTAGAAAGTACTCCGAGCGCGAATTCCTTTAGAGTCGCCGCAGCTCAGTAATTTTTAACTAAAAGCGTGTTATTAACTGACGGTTACTTGCTTCTCTTGCTTTAGTGTGAGTGTATATGTGTATAAATGAGAAGCAATCTGTCTACAATTCTTTAATCTTCAAAAGTTTTCAATTCTATTTGCGACTATCTACGATTTCACACAATATCAAATAAATTTTATTGAAATTTCATTGAACCAAAACTGATTGATTTTTATGTTCACTTTAGAATGTATATATGTTTAAGATGTACATAAAATATTATCATGTGCATTTACCATAAATGACTACATACGCATTTTAAATACTCTGATTATATTAGAAGCGTTAAAAACAGTTTTACTTCGAACCTTTACTTTTTACTATGGTATGCAGTCTACCTGATGGTAAGTAGTCACAGCCGCCCATGAACATCTGTAAACAACCCAAGATAGGATCGAAGTTCTTTCCTAGGTCGACCACAAATGCCCTGAAGACTAAATTGCAACGCCTCGGTTAAGTATGTCTCCCTGACCACACCCTTCGAACCAGAACCTAGGAGCAAGAACACTGCTGTTATGATGCATAGGTGTCTGTAAATATATAAAAGGTTATAAGAATCGATTGAGTTACGAAACAACACATAGTTTTCTGTAATTGTTGTTTTTGTCAATCGTCTCCGTATTTATGTCTCGTTGAATCTATTCGGTTCTATGATACTTCATGACTTACTACACAGATTGTAATAGTTATAACGCGTGTTGAGTTCACAATTATTCGCTCTAACTATTAACTGTGATAACCTTACATCAGAATCATGTGTCAGGCCACCGTAACTACCGAAAAAAATCATAATAAGTTATGTCATGCGCCAAAATCAAAGGCCATAACCGCACAATAGATATAATAAAGACATCAGAGACATTTCCACTTAAGGCCAGGAAGTACAAATAGGTATGTTGCAGGAAAAAAATCATTGACGCAACGCTCAATCTAATAGAGACTGGTCTTGCTCACGTAAGTCACTTCCACATACTGCAAAATGACTACGAAGCTTAAATGGTAGACTAGACGTTCTATGCATGGAACCGAGAAAGAACCTAAAGTTATATTATTTTTCTACTTTATTCTTCATTTGTTTATATGTTATTTGATTATTACGTTCTTTACTTTATTTTTGTTAAATGTGTAGTTGCTATTGGCCCTAGCGGCCTTTACAGCTTCACTGGGTTTTTGTGGCAATCCTCGGAAGGGCTAAAGCCGGGTCAGAAGAACATTGGCTGACAGGGGTGGAGTTCTGACTGGTTTCGTCTTCCCTCCCCCACTTTACTGGGATTATTATGTTCCTTTTTTCTTACTTATCTATTCTCTTTCTCTACTGTATTTTTTGCCTGTACCTTCATTGTGTTCTGTACATTCTCAGGTTGATTGGTCACATAGATAATGCTTTCAGCGTTAAGCCCGTCTTTTGTGCCACTTTCTGTCAATCTAGAATAAATAAATGATATGAACTCATAAGTTCATACCTATTCATTAATATATGTATATTTGCAAACATATCGATCAACATTAAATATACAGAATGAAACATGCTTGCGAGTATATCAGTGAAAGTACGCAGGCAAACGAAAAATAATGAAGTTATTATATAAAAAAATGCCGCATTTTTCTCTGTGAAATGTCTTTCTGACGAAAGTGAATTTCAATAAATTGAATTGAACGAAATCGAGTCCATTGAAGTTTTATTCACAGCTTAAACTAACATTTCAAAGAGTTAATGACAATTACCACTCGACATTATTGGTGTGACGCTTACGCTATCTCAGTCATTCTAAATTGTAAAATTGAATACAACGATAGCACGTAGAACGAATGAACGAATAAATGGAATTCAGAATATAAACAGAAAGGTCATAGAAAAGGCAAAAACAGTGAATACATAATCCACTCTGGACCTGGCTGCGACTTAGGATGGCCTAATAAAAAAATGTCTGTGATAACCATGACAAAGTACTTCGTTCTTCTTGTAACAATAACAATATATCACGTGTAGCGTACAAACGAATGAATGGAAGTCAGAACAGAATTGTTGAAAGCCTCAAACCAGTGAATAATCTAACAACAGATGACCTGCCCTGCCTCTTCGCTAGGCTACGTAAAAAAACTACATCCTCCTATCTTAAGGAAATTTTCATCCGACGACATCAACGTCCGTGTATGTCACGACAGAGTAACTTGCTCTTCTAGTGACAATTATTACGATACTACGTAGATACGAATGAACTCGGAAACAGACCAAGAAGAACGAAATCAGAGAATAATCAAACTACATTCTACTATTTTAATGAAAACGTTTAGTTCCACTGTGATACCCTGGAATCCTCTTCCTCTTTCCTTTCCCTCTAGTAAATTTCTTGTAACAATAATTACAATGATATCACGTAGAAGGAATGATAATTATAATAATTCCTTCTACGTGATATGATAGTCTTCTACGTCAACTACAATACCTATTTATTTATTTATTCCTATATAACAATAAGGTCTCTATGTCATTGACTTCCTGTGACGACTTTACTGTTAATCATCAGGCCAATAACAATGCGGTTACAGTGATTGCTATCATCAGCATAGAGGCGTCATCAACAGCAGGGATTAGGCTAAATCGACCGGTTAAGTCGGCTAATAGTGGCGGAGACACTTGTGTATTGCAGATATGATAAACAAAATTATATAATTCATTGTTTTTATACAATAATGATATATTCCTGTCTTAATAATATACTTTTAAGCGGACTGAAACTTTTTATTTATTTTCATACGTAACAAATATATAATATATACGTACAATAGGCATGTATGTATGTAATGTACAAGAAAACGTGTTGACTTAAAACTTAACTTAATCAATTAACTTTCTAATTCTATATTTTGAAGAAAAATATAAATATTATATATTTTGTTATTGCAGTAAAGATTGACGGAACTGATATAATCGTTACAAAGCGAAAGTAACTGGAGTAAGTGGCGAGCGAAAGAAAGGCACACAAATATTTTGTGCCTAGTTATAAACTCTTTGGTTGTTAAACTTTGAAAGGGCAATTCGTATTCAGATCACTCATGGATAGTGGACGTACAGGTAATAATTTTATTTAACTATATGATTACCATAAAGGTCACAAAAGTAAAACATTTTTGACAGCAATGTTAAGTCTTAAAACGAATGATATGATAATTATTTAATAATTTTTAGGGTAAGGAAAAAATCATATGGTTGTTTTATAATTACGAGTATTTGTTATGAAATGGTGAAGGGATTCGACTCAACTTATCAATCAAAGAATTTTGGACGGATTACCGTTGTACATAAAGGTGGCGTTATTCCCACTGGATGTAAACTGTAAACAGCATATAACTGAAAATAATAAATCTATATATATTTCAGACAGGTTACAGTTAATAACATTTGCTTTAACTATGGCTAATATCTTCTAGATTTTATCATTGAAAATAAAATTGAGAATTTGGAAAATACACATTAAATTAAATGCTGCATATATACTGGGGCACCATACTTATATACAAACCTTGATGTTTGTTCAGGCGGAGGTTAAATAATGCATTTCGACCTCTGCTCTGTCTGGCGTAGACGCTTAATGATTGAAAGTGTAAACGATTTTATTAATATGCATTGAGTTTAATGTGGACGTATAATTTAATTTGAATAACATCATCAATTACAAAGTAAATTAATGATACTAATGTAACTTGATAATTAGACCTTCTAAATACAAACGCTTTTGTAACAGTGTACCTAAGATAGATTGCTAGTAGTCTATCGCGCCCGTCGACTTAATAATTAATATTGTAGCGCGGGCTTAACCCGCAGGTTCGTGTTTCCGAACGGCGTCGTGCCTCCCGCGCACCCCTCCGCCAAAATATAGTTCAGTTGGCAAGTAACGGGAGCCAGGAAAAGGTCCGCTCCGCCGC
>DWNJ01001999.1:0-11098 GCA_018250275.1 Udranomia eurus
AAGGAAAGTAAAAAAGTAAATGTATTGTTTTTATTTGTGACTTAGTCTTTCTTGCGCGCGTGTTACACGTATATTTGTACCATATATTATCAAAGTATGAATTGCGCAATAAAACGTATGGAACGTCATAAATTAAAACGAATAATCAAATACCTTATGAAGGTTGATTATTCGCATTGATTACTAGCTGTGTCCGCGGCTCCGCCTGTGTGGAGTTTGGTCTATCACATAAAGTTTCGTGTATTTTGATAAAAAAATTATATGCGTTTTAAAAAAGTATTCTATTTATTTGTATTTTTGGTTTACTATTTTGGATATAGTAGCTTCCATGTAAAATATAGATGAAGATGATATATGCTGTCGCGGAGAGCTATTTACTAGCAACTATTTAAGACGAACATTCATACGGAACATTATCTTTGTGTAACTCCAACGGTTTGGTCAGTACAGGCCAAAATAGCTCTCAGAGGGCTGATTTTTTTACGACTTACTTGACAGTAATTGTTATATTATAACCAAATTATATAAAACCTCTATATATTTTAATCTGAATTTTATTTTAATTTAAATCTTATTATGTTTCACAGCTATATTACTGAAAAGTTCAAAGAAAATCCTTAAGTAGTTTTTGCATCAAAGAGTAACAAACATACAGACACGCACCCACACACATCCTTACAATAATTTATATATTTATAATATTATTAGGACTACGAGAAACACTATGAGAAAATTTAAAATAAGAAGAAACCATTCAGACGGCTAGATAATGCAAGCAAATTTGCTAATTGGCTTTATTTTGTCTAAGAGAAATAAAACACAATATAAGTGGACTTTTGACTTCGCAAAACAAATTCAACTGTGACTCGTCGCCAATTGTAATTAATTCTAGAGATGACGTGGCACTTTGCTAGTTTGTAGAGTACCAATCAGTGTGGAAAATGATAACAATACTTCGTTATTTCTTCCAATCAGTATATAAATTAGTTGATTGAAGGTTATTATTTATTTTCACTTTTCTCCAGGTTTGTTTATGTAGATGATTGGATTAATTTTATAAAATCGGTTCTTACTCTGCGCATCCAATTAGATGATTTTGACACGTAGATATGAGGACGTATTATCCTTCACCCGTTGAAAATATTTTTAACGATGTTATCAAACAGAATTTAAAGCGGAAACTAATCGCATATAAAGCGAATATCTGTTTTACAAGAAGGTGACAGAAGTGTATTTTTGCTTCGATTGTTTCGAGAGATTTTAGAAGAGTAAGTACCGGAGTGATAATTACCGTGCTACATTCCTTTTTTATATTATTAATGCTTTACACTCGTAGCCCTACACTAGGTTTCCTTGGGACATGTGAACCATCGACAACCACATGATAAAAACACAAACACCATTTAAATTTCTGCCTGGCAGGGATTCGAACCTTACGATCATTGGTGCAGCAGTCTGACGTTAAAAGTAAGTAGATTATCCAAAGCATGGGACGCCGAGAGTTGAAGAATTCTATTAAAAGCAAAATTAAATTTTGATTAATCTTGATCATCTTCGTCATCATCGATTCCATACCACGGAACAATTTCTATAACACATACGACTAAACACACCCAAGAATAAGAATGACAAAACATTCAAAAGTCAAAGCAGATAGTAGAGGCCAATCTCAGACAAGACTTGAAACATCAGACAACAAAGTTTATGAAAAATAAATCGAAGAGCTTTTTTAAAGAATACGTTATAAATTTTGTTTTAGTTTTTCATTTCTCGTAAGTTATGTCTGTTGCCTTTTTTGATACAATTTGAATTTCCCTTTATGATTTTTGTTCTGAGATGAAATATTGAAGTCGAAATGACACATTATGGAAATTGATTTCCAAAATAATTAGTTTACTAATGTTTGACTTACTTTCTGAATCACTCAGGCAGCTATAGGGGTTTCCTATTAAAATACAAATTAACTATGTGTTATGTTACATTCGTTTTAATAAATATAACTACTAATTGTCAAACGTAAGCTTTTCAACATCACAAATTACACATAATAATAACCCAATAAGCTATTATTAGATTTGTCTTTCATCTATATTTTCGTCTGTCTCTCTAATCAAAATCCTTGTTTTCATCCCACGCTTTCCAAATCACAAACAATGTTAGTAGCTCTAAGTACTTTCGAGGAGTTGAGTTGTTTAAATTCAGTATGCCCATGCCCTTAAAAAACCCTCGAGTCTTATATTGTCGATAAATGATAAAATTGTAAGATGTATAGTTTTAGTTTATATAATGCTGTACGTATAAACTTATTTATACTTTTATATAAAATAAGTACTATTGTAAACTCTCTTCATTGTTTTGAAGGGTTCTTTTATCCTGTGTTTAGATAAAATAGGAATCCTGTTTGTTTGTAGTTGATAGCAAATAAATGCATGCTATGCAAGATTTTTAGCATTTGATATTGGAAATTTTTTTTTGGGAGATACTTAAAGAATACATTTTAATAATTACTATTATTATTTGAAACATGCACTTTATTGTATATAACTATGTTTTCTAATATTGTAAAACATAGTGAAATCATTTATGGTTCGTCTTTGCTGGCACTACCCTATTACTGCTTTGTAACAGCAGTTTTTGAGTTTATGATTTTAGGGGTGTGGCAAGGGAGACACTTAACGAGGCGTTGCAACTCCTCAGGGGTAACAATCCATTTTCGTGTAGTGACCACAATGTGAGTGCCACCAGTATTATTTGTTATTCCACGTTTATATTCCACATATCATAAATCGCGTTGTATGTTACGTATACGATGCGCTTCAATAGTATAATTCCGTTTCATTATTGTGTACGTACGACATACAAATTACCTGCGTTATATCGGGCACGTAAAAAGAATTCTATTATTTTTGAGCAATAAACCCTTTTAACAACTTAATATAACCATACGGCGGCCAGTTTACGTCGGCGTTTATAATGAATAATGATCAATAAAAGCCAGTTAAATGCGTACGATGCTACCACAGCTTTAATATACGATATAATTTCATTTTGCTTTCTTTGATAGCAATTCGTACGAGTTATGCGTGCTCTCGTTTGATCTTAGTTTCTGGTCCCCTCCAAATAATATTTAGCGAAATGGACTCGTACCAAGGAGGGACCGTAATTAATTAAATTAAGTTCGGAATACGTTAGAACAAAGTTGGTCGCTAGTAGCGACTTGTTAATAGCGTGGGGATGATCCCTTAGGCCGGCCGTCCGTGTGTCCTTATTCCCTCGGGTGGAAGGCCCGGCAACCTGCATGCTAATAGCCAATCATATTCTGTTTACATTCCATCACCGAGTATGAATAATTTGTTATTGTCTGTCCAAGCAGCGAACGCTGTGTCACGGTCAGCATTGTCTACCGGATTAATTTGCGTCCAATCCGCACGCAACGGGCCATCCGATTCAATAGAAATCAAAGAACCAATCTCGGGCGCCCTCTGTTGGCAAAAGATTAATACAAATGGAAAATTGAAATTTGTTATTATTGCCCTTGTTCGTTATTTGAAAATATCAACAATTTACAACCCGTTGAAAAGAATTGTCAGATTGAATTCGTACATAATTAAACGGCTGCGCGTTTTAATAAAATTCAATGTTTTTGTCAATGGGTTATTGTATATTGGAATAAGTTGAGTTACATCGGTAGGTGAAATCCTCTCATTAAAATATATAATGAAAATGAAAATGTCACATATTTTCAATACGGTAGTATACCTTTGTTGTATGTATATAATATGAATTCTACCTGGAATTTAAGCTTCACTACATTTATTTCCTACTGTAAAAAATGTTTTGCAACTTCGAAATAGTATTCAACAAGAAGCAGTCTTACATAGTGCAGCTAAGGTAGCAATTTGTAAGCAGCGCATACAAGCACAACAAGACTAGGTACTTTCCTTGATTTGGTCGTATGTTAATTTAAATTTCAAGATTGTACATCTTCACCGTAACAGTAGAAAATATCATAAATATGGGTGAAAGTGGAATATATTTTCTCACAACCTTATCCTTGTATTGCTATCCGTGCATTTGACCAAGGAAATGTTATAGAACATTGACATAATATCATATTGTGTATTAATTCATTGCAATGTCAGTCTCTGATGCATATCTGCACTAATAAATTACTACATAATTGGCCCTTCAAGTCCAATGCGATTGTCTTGTCGGCGCAATTGTCTTTGTATTACCATGAGGCGGGATAGGATAACAGATTAATATTAACTATATATTACGTCTCGGTGCGGCCCAGCTGATTTTACATGGGATGGCAGGGATGGTGACAAAGGAATTCTTAGTACCACTTTACTGCCGTGGGCTTTAAATAAATAAGTTCAACTCCGCGTCCACTTTGTTAGTGCGGTGATAAATCAAACGAGAGTATTACAGCCTGCTATTGTACATTGTTACAAATAGCACTTCGTTTAACAAGCGGCCCGCGCAGTTCCGTCGGCCCGGATTGTACTTGTCGACTGCGATGTTATAGTGTTATGCACTGTCCGTTCAGAGCTGTGAGGTGAGGTGAGGGAAAAACTTGTTGGCGACGCTTAACCGGACGCTGTTCGTATTCCCCTTTATTTGTGATGGATTTTTCATTGTGGTTCATTTTACATCTTTTGATACATCGTGTCGACGTAGAATGATTTAAACGAGAGTTTTTGTCTGTGTTTTAACATGTTTTATTGTCAAAGCTTACAACGTCTCCAGTCATTGTGTATAGATTCTTGACACTAAGTAATCATTAATCGAAGGGTAAGAAATCATTAATCTCCGAAACGTCTGTGATATGTTGGCAATATTTTTCTTTTATTTTGCATCTGTACCTACCTTTAAATATTTAGTTTCTCTGACTTACCTTGCAATCCATCTCATTGTTCCGTTTTGTTAGCAGTGCGATAAATCGCTCGTGCTTTGTTTCAAATACCAGTCCGTTTCACAAGTGGCCCTCGGCGTTCCGTCGTCGTTGGATTAAACTCGACGAATATTGGATTTTAATTTACTGTCTTCTACGACAGCAGTATGATTTGTACACATGTGGCTGGGTACACATGCGTCCTTTTAACTTGATGTGATCTTTTATTTTTAACTATAAAAATATCCACGTCTAGCCTTAACGACACGACTTCAGCAGCCTTTTTGCCGTTTAACGATCTTTGCATAAAGATACAAACAAAGTCTATTGCTATTGCATACTAAGTTACTCTCAGTTACCTTGCAATCCATCTCATTGTTTCGTTTTGTTAGTAGAGCGATAAATCGCTCGTGCACTGTTACAAATAACACTCCGTTTAACAAGTGGCTCTCGGCGCATTTCCGTCGTCGCCAGATTAAACTCGACGAGCGAGCGCGGTTACTAGCAATCAATTTTGGTAACACAATATTGGATTTTAATTAACTACTGTCTTCTACGATAACAATGTGTTTTGTACACGGGTAATTTTTTTTCTTTTTAATTATAATGTGGCCTTTCACTTTTAACGTCATGTGCACCGAAATATTGCTCAATACGAATATTCGAAACGTTGAGCGTCGATTCGAGTTTGAAATCATTCAGCACTTGGTGTAAGGACTGTATATGTTTTTTTTGCTATACTTGTTCGTGATTTTATCGTTTTTATAGTTTTAACTTTAGCCATTTATGAAATCCTTTGCGCCGGTTTCCTACAGTATAGATGCTGTTATTAAGGAACTCGCAATTGGTTCACCGATTTAATGTATTGTTGCATACCTGGATTCAGTTTGCCAAAGTGGAACACCGAAGTTTTTAAGTATTGTGCTAAAAAGGTCATATCTGTGTATCATTTTCTGCAAACAACGTATGTTTTGTATAAAAGTAGAGTATAGAAGAACTTATATTAGTTGTTGTACTTTATTCTAAAATTTTCGACAGGATACTGTTTGAATTATAAAATTATATCTATTGATATTTTCTTTTAATGCGCTGTTTGTCCATTTTCGTTTGTTTTCTATCTTAAGGTCTTATTAAAGTTAACAAGAGGGTGCATTATAAACACTCTGTGGAGGAGTGGTCGCGGTTCGCACTTAATCAATTTTGGTTAGTCAATATTGAATTTTAATTAACTGTATCGCAGCAGAGACCGCGTTGAATGCGGATTGTGCAGCAATGTCGTCGGTTTTGTGGTCACTACTATTACATAATAATTAATAGTGGATCAATTAGGTTTAAGCTGTCGAAATTATCGATGAAGGCGAAGCGACATTTGGTAGGTCGCTTAATGTAGGCTTTGTGCAGATTATTGAATATGATATATAGGTATCGCGTATTGTTTCAATTCCTGGCGACTGCAGTTAAGTTTGTTTTCTATCTGAAGGGTTATTATTAAAGCAAGAAAAAAATGTTTTGATTACTATGAGTAAAGTGGTTTATTGTACTTTGAACATATAGTCACATGGATTGTTAGTTTATTAACTAGCAGTAGACTGAGAAGATCTAGCAAATACAAAACTCGCTTTTCGGACTACCATAGGCTCTTAGCCCGTAAAGAAATCGTTGTGTCTAGGACAGAGGCAAACCCTCTTAAGACGCTAGTAAATTAAGAATTCCGTGAACTTCTGTGATTCATTAACGAACGAACGTTCAGAAAGCTTTCCATTCACAGACTATCTAGTAATACTACACAATTAAAGGTAAACATACAAATGATTTGCACCAAATCATGACCCATTTAATAAACCCATTTAAAGCGGCGTGTACAATAAAGCGCACAGTTTGAAAATAAAGTTATTTGTTTCATTCAGTCCGATCAGTATGCAAACGTATGACTTTTTATTGGTTTTTAAAAAGTTTTATTTAAAATTTCGAAACGTTTCGGACCAGTGTTATGGGAAATAAAACAACGAGAGACCATCGCGCGCCGCCAATAACGTGAAACGGGTTTGTTCGTATGATGACAGAACTGAAATATTGTTAAACTTGCAAAACGCCCGAGTGGCTGCGTTCGGTTTGCCAAGCGTGGTACGGCCGTGACAATCAAATTGTGACCTCTCGATATTTATATCGAAAAAAGGACAAAACGTAGGTATATCTATAACTCGCTCGGTTTCTGGTGCCGGTTATGATATTTTTCATTAGACCTGCGTTTAGATTGTTTTATATATTTTTAATTTCGTTTTATTAACCATTATAAATCTTTCAATATTTTTTGAATACTAATTGAATATTATTCATTCAATTAGTATTTGTTGTATTTGTGGTCGACTCAAGAAAGAACTTTGATCCTATCTTGGGTTGGAAGGGATTATTGGGTGGGTTACAGATGTCCATGGGTGGCAGGGATCGCTTAGCATCAGGTGGACTGCAAGCTCGTTTGCTATCGACCAGTTAAAAAAAAACATCGTCTTTTCACGTTAACATGTACATATAGAAGATCATAGATGTTTCTATATATTATTTAAGATTCTGTAAATTTTATTTACAGAATCTGGATTTACAGAATTTACAAAATTCGGATGATGAGTTTAAATTTCTGTTCTCGGGCTGGGTGTGTGTGGGTGTTGACTTTGTGTATCGTTCATGGCACCCACGACACAGGGAATCCTAGTCTATGAGTATGAAAGCGTTCATTTTAATTTTTTAATTAAAATTTTAATTTAAAGTAAGACAAAAAATCGAACAGATTTCAATACACAAAATCATAATTGCTCAGGTTACTCCATTAACAAATATTTAATATGCAAAGCATATTACAGTATTTATTAATAATCAAAGCATCGCAGGCTAATGTGTTGCCACTGGTATCGTCAGTGGCAACACATTAGCACTTTATAGTATTGATGGGTGTGGCTAGTTTTCAGGCATGAAGGTACCACACGAGACATTATTAATTATTCTCTTACTTATCCCTCAGGGAAAGCAATGCATTTCTAATCAATCTCAAATGACCTCCAAATATTAATAGAGACTAATAAAATTCAAATTTAAACTTCAGTCATACCTATTTCTGCTCCATAACGGCAGTGTTCTTACAGCTGTGTTCTGGTTTGAAGGGTGCTATCAGGGAGACACTTTTAACCGAACTTAGTCCTCAGTAGCAACGCATCTGTGGTCGACCTAAGAAAGAACTTCGATAGTATCTTGGGTTCATGCGAGCACTTACCTTCAGGTATGCAGTCGTAGCTCGTTTACTACCTCATGTTATAAAAAATAACTTTGAACTAAACACTTCATATGAGTTAGTTGGAACACAAAATGTGATAAATTAATTTCCAATTGTTGGCGATTTCGATTTTCCGCGCTTGCCGTAATCAAAAGCGTGTTCTCAATTTTATAAAGGCTCTTCATTTTGTAAGTTCTTTAAAGTCGTTGTTGAAATCAATAGCCTGACCTACGATCCAAACTTGTCGATGGTTAAATGATGTCAATTTTGCACTTCACTGGGTACAAAAGTTAAAGTAAAAATGAACTTGTTCATCGTTTTTAGTTGAAATATGGAGATTGATGTCTTCTTCTTATAAATGAGACTGTTTTATTTGGTATATTTTAGAAATACAAATGTTAGCAGGTACACGCCAGATAAATGTTATAAAATGTTATAAAATTAGGTACTTTATTATTCTAGTTACTGTATTCCTATCCACATCTGCACGTTGTTGACAGACGAAATAGATTCTACAAATATGTATTAAGTGTGCCCTATTCGCTAAGTCTTTTTATTTTAGCGGGTGGCGTTATAATATCTATTGAATAGAAAAATAAAGAAGAATAAGAATAAAATATTGTTCGAAAACAGCTTGATTCTGCTGAATATAAATGACCACACAATTTTATATTCTACAAATCTGTTTACTGCGCGCATGTGTCTACGGTTTTATTTTAACACATTTATATGAGCATAGAATTTCCATACGAAACAGTCAGTCGGTGTGAATAAACCAAGCACACCTTCGGTCGATTTTACATTCACTCGTAAAACAACATTGTGACTAGGATCCTATGGGAGCTGGGATGTTCGAGAGATCCCATAAAAATGATTTTACGATTCTATCACAGTAACGGAGATCGAAGATTCTTGTTTATGAATAAAATGTACATAAAATTGATCGCTAGTAATAGGGTACAAATTTATGGTTTAGGGGTTTGTTAAAGGCATTGTTATTTTACATATTGTTATAAATACAACTAATCTTAATATTCACGATGATGAAAATATTAAAGTATTTCGAAGCAATTAGCCAAATTTGCAGCTGAATGTTATTTATACTACAAGTAATTAATACCCTTAACATTTAATATTTTTATAAAAATATATTAGATATTGATGTTACTGACACCTTAATCTATCTTTTGCCGGCGCCGTTATGCTCGACTTTTGACTTCACGAACATCTGATAAAAAATATTCTGTATAAAAAATATAAATATTTAAGTTGTAGATGTAAATGTATAGAATAACTTATCCAGTTTTAAATAATCTACATGTCTGAAATACTTCGTCATTATTAAATAATTATTTAATTTTTATGTAAAGTAAATATTTGAATATTATAAATTTAAAAGAGAGTTTTAAACATGTTGTCTCCGTTAAATTATTCTTTCATTAATCTTTAATTCTTCTGTAGAATACATCTACGTTACTCTTTTTCTTTAGATAAAATTAATAAATAAGTTTATAAAAGCATTGCCGAGAGGATATCCTTATATTGCATGCAGTCAGAATCAAAAAGTTATTATTAGAAGTGGTTCTAAATTTATCAAAAACAAAATACAAATCAAAATGTGGCAAGCTTTTATTTCGCAATACGCGCGTAATTTGAACATTTTTAAAGCGACGAAAGAACATTTTGAAGCGCTTAACGATGGAAAACATTAGTAGGCATAGAAATTAAAACTGCTACTTTTCATGACTGCTCACGAAAGTGGCAATGCTATGGAGCTCAAAAATCCTCATTACCGACGCGCGGTAAATTTTAAACTTTTATTAAACCAAAAAACTAGACTGAGCGTTATTTTTTTGCTCCTCAGATTCGAATGTGCCGTTTAGTGTATCAAAGGGTTGGTAATAAAAATATCGTTTTGAATTTTTAATGCAACGTTCGCACACGTAGGGGAGGGTAGTAGGTATTTGTAGGAGGTAGTAGGTACGAAACGGCAATCGAAATTGCAAATTTGTGCAGGGGCGGCTTCGGTTCGTTAGCGACTTGTGTTTACGCGTTACCAACAACTAGGGCTGCCAACCGCTAATTGATCGAGGTTTACTTTTAGTTTATTCGATTTGACGGAATCAATGTAAGCAATGTAATGTTTAATTCGATTGTTGATTGTGCAACGTGCGAGTTTTATATGTAGTGTCTGTTCTGCGTGTTTTTCATTTGTATGAAGTGAGCTGATTACTATCGATTTTACAAGCTGCGAGTCGTAATTTTATTTGGCGCTTAATATGTATATTATGTTAATAGGTTCATTTGCGATGGAAGAAAAATAATGAATCGATTATATATTTAGATGAGTGAACCGTTATACGCTGTTGTCAGATACGATTTAATAATCGCTTAAATGTCATTTTGATAAGATTTGAGACAGTTTAATTTGATTAATTTACAACAATTTCTGTAGTTTTAACTTATGATAATCAAAATGGATTTTTATGTTGATAGGATTTTACCATCGAAGGACTGAGAACTGGATTTTATCATTTCTAAATGTAGCAGGTTCTTTGATAAAGCCTTAGGGCGTTTGAAAAACAGCAAATAACCAATCTAGCCGCTGCAGTGTTGTGGTGGACCATTGTTCCTGAGCTCTAATCAGGAGGAAGCTGTACGCAGCAGAGACTCATTTCAATATACGCCGTTGGTTATATCGGCACAGCCAAGTAGACATGTTCTCTGTATCTCTCATATGTACCAATGATCTATGTACTCTTACAAACAAGAGCTATTATGTATTAGGTAGGTAAATATTAGGTATTATTAAATTATTTTAGTATATTAGGCTAATGCTAATATAAAATAAGGTCACATTTATTAATGGATAATGGCTGAATTATAAATAACGCCTTTATTTTATAAACAAGTAAGTATTAGGTATTAGTAATTTA